>JAVJIF010026787.1:0-50636 GCA_038442645.1 Agave tequilana | reverse complement strand
TCTTTACATGTACCTCCAAATTAGATGCCTATTTCTAGTCATAGTCACACCTGAGGGAGCATGCAATTATCAAGCAACTACTATTTCAGTCACGACTATGTCAGATCCGTTAAGATCTTGTACCATTCATGTAACAATTTTTGCATATCATCATCCACAACAGTTGTCACAAGCACATTACATTTTCAAAGCGATAAAACTTGAGGAAATTCTCTGACTTTCACTTCTCCATCTCCACAAAACGCGCAAACACAGAACAAATGACCACTTCCAGCTCCCCTCACATGTATGCAATATCAGGGTTTAAAATGGGACAGAAAGTGAGTGGCCAACTAGCTTAGTGACTGGATTTCACAGGTTTTAGATGGACCCTTTTCTCCCTTCTAAAACACATTAACTCAATTACTTGAAATAAATATGGAAATTAGGGACAAGTTACTCGAAAAAAAGGCTCCGATAACAAGTTTAACAGCATATACCAGATCAAATTGCCAGTTGACAATAAGAAGCAAGTCACTTCAGAAATCGAACATGAAGGGGAAAACAGAGGAAACTAGCATGAACATAATAGAGAAGGAATACCGAAAAGAAAAATAAAAATAAATAAAGGAGATGGATTTTCGGATGTGCTTTGCCGGAGGTGGTGGTGGAGGTGGCAGCCGTCAGCGGATGTTGCGGGGTTCATCAGAGGTGGTAATCAATTGGCAATGGACGTGACAATGGTGTGTTAGAGGGGTCTGATATAGTTCAATATCACTTAGAGTTGATTGTTTTTGCCAGTGAATAAAAGAGATAATTTTCGGTTAAAACTGGAAATGAGTAAGTTGTTTGGTTCAACCATTTAACCCGCCTTAATTATTATAGTGCCAGAAGTACTCGATATAACACTATTATTAGCATAGAATTATGAGAATAATGGTGTGAGTATAAGTTTGATAATGTTCATTCATATTTGTTAGAGATATCAATGACAACACGTGACTCATGTGAAACATGTGATCCATGTGAAAGACACCCCCGCATGAAATCAACCATATCCTAAAATCTCTCCATGATTATAGGAACACATGGGACTCATGGGATTCATGCACCATGTGTTTCTCATTCTTTCTCTCCGTCAATATTTTCCTATTTCATCTCCTAAATCAGTGTAAACGTGTGACCAATATGTGTATATATATACAACCAAGAATCATAACTAATGGTATCTTGTCTTTACACAAATAAGTCTTCTTCTTCTTCTGCTTCTTTATTTTGGTATCAGGGCAACTCTTGTACCATGTTGAGCATTTTCTCTTCATCCTCCCTCACCTCTATCCAAACACTTGCATCCATGGTTACTCCCAATCCAAATATCACTCACTTTCTAAATGTCAAACTCGACAAGGGAAACTATCTACTATGGCGTTCCCAGTTCCTTCCTCTTCTCAAGCTCACGATCTCGAAGGCCTCGTCGACGGAACCTCTCCGTGTCTGATCCGGTTCCTTCCTTCTAACGAGAAGGATGCTCAGCCTACTATCAATCCAGAATATACTCGTTGGATCAAGCTTGATCAGATGCTCTTATGTTGGCTCATCTCCTCGCTCACTGAGACTATTCTTGCTCATGTCGTTAGCCTAACCACATCTCGTGATGTGTGGTGCTCTCTGGAGCGAATCTTTGCGTCACCCTCCAGAGTTAGAGTGCAGCAACTCAAATATCAGCTGCACACCGTCAAGATGGGCACCTCTTCTATGTCAGAGTAGATCCAGTCCGTCAAGTCCATCGTGGATAACTTGGCGCAGTGGTTAATTCAGTTGCCGACTCCGATCTCGTCTCTACCTTGCTCAGTGGTCTGTCTCCTGAATATGACTCGTCCGTCACCTCCGTCAACACACGAGTCGACCCTGTACTGTCAGAAGAACTCATCGGCCTCATGCTTAGCCAGGAGATTTATCATGGGCGTGCTATCACTTCACCAGACTCCACAACCCTCATCTCCCTTCTCCTGCAGTTCATACTATTTTCCGCATCAAGTTACCATTCAGCTTCATTTTCTTTCCGTTGTCGTGTACGTGGCCGAGGCAGGGAGCGTGGTCATGGTAGTGGACATTCCTTCTTACCGCCACATCAGTCCGCGGTGACCGACCTCAATGCCAGATCTGTAATCGTTTTGGCCATTATGCTAACCAATGCTACAATCGTTATGATGATTCGGCTAGCCCAACTGCTCTTCTCCACTCTTATGGGAATAGTCCAGTCGATCCCAACTGGTATGTTGACTTCGGAGCCACTAATCACCTAACAGCTGACATTGCGAATCTGGCGGTTTACTCCGAATATCAAGAACCCGACAGAGTTCGCATGGGTAACGGACAGGTTTGCCTATCCGAGCTACTAGTGCTTCTTTATTTTGTTCTCCTGTTTCTTTTTATCTTGAAAAATCTTTTACATGTTCTTGATATCACCAAAAAATCTTTTGTCTGTTAGTCAAATTACTGCTGATAATAAAGTCCTTCTTGAATTTATCCTGACTCTTATTTTATCAAGTATCTCTCCATCCGAAAAAACTCTACTGCGGGGACAACTTAAGGATGGCATGTATGTCTTCTCCCTGGGGAATCATAACTTCACCGCCTCTCACAGGCTCTTCTCGATAAGCATACATCTTCCTCCGTCTGGCATGAGCGCCTAGGTCATCCCTCCACTAGAGTTGTCTCCAGTGTTTTATCTCAGTATCAGCTTCCTTTCCTCCCTGACCGTACTGGTACCCCTCTCTGCAACCCTGTCAGTACGGAAAAAGTCACTGTCTCCCTTTTTGTCATCTTCCACGATTGCTACTACTCTTTTGAGCTTATTCACTCCGATCTATGAGGCCCGTCTCCTTTATTCGCTGTAAGTGGTTATCGCTATTATATTAGCTTTATAGATCACTACAATAAGTATGTTTGACTTTATCCTTTAATAAATAAAAGTGATGGTTTCTCCATTTTTCTGGAGTTCAAAATTCATGTGAAATTTTTTTTGGGCGTTCCATTAAAACATTCAAACTGATATTGGTGGCGAGTTCATTAATATTAAAACCTTACTTGTCTTCTTCTTCTTCTTTATCTATATTATGCTTAGTTTTGCACGTTTACAAACTAATTAAAAATTGGTTAGAAAATCACCCACTTCTTTTATAATAACCCAGGCCCTACTGTTAATCTTGACATGAAATGACATCAAGTTTCCTAGAATACATAACAGGCCATTGGACTTGAGGAAGGACAAACCAAATAGAAACAAGTTGAAGTCCCCACGAGTTGTCAAGTTGACTTGATTGAATTGCAGACCATATAATCTCCTCCGTTCTAGCTGGTGTGGAGATCATTAATCTCTGTATATGATCTTCTCTTTTTTCACCAACATTTCTGCTATTCAATCCAATCCAATCCACACGGAAGAATCAAACTACAGTTTCCCCTTGAAGGGTTGTTGGGTCTACGCAATTTTTGCGTAAGCGGAAAGAATTTCCTATTGGTTGTAACTGTGTTATTTCCTAAAACATGCGGATTAATTGATTAAACAATTAAATTAAATCAAACCTCCTAGCATGCTTCTACAGAATTAAAACGAAATATATATTCTGGCCTGGAAAATGCAGTCGCTTAGCCGCTGCTCTAAAGGATCAAAAACTCATCTCTTTACCCAGATGTTGATTCAGTTTTGTCCCGTAGCGATAAAAGAATCCCCAGAATCACCAACACTCAGTTTAGGACAGTAGGCAGAGTCTCTTACTCAGACAGAGAATTGTTATCCAAGAATTGAAGTAAAACTTCAAGAAATATGAGAGTGAGAGAAAATGAATGTAGGTGTAAATCTCAGATTTTGTGTTGTCTCAGAGAATGGACAGAGAGAAGCTCCTTAAGCTCCTTTTAGAGGCACAGAGCTCTATCCATTATTAACAACCCCCGCACAAATCAAGCGTACATTCAACTTGATTGCAATTAATGTGTAACAACTTTGGACATTCGCAGATCCACTTTTACCGGGTCAAGAAACGTTACAAATTAAAACTGTTAACTACTCGGGAGAGTGAGATTGAGCTCGGGAATATTTCGAGTCCAAGAGCTCGGGAAACACCGCATCTCCAGGTGCTCATGAAAGACTCCAAGGTCCAAGTGCTCGGGATGATCCCGAGGTCCAAGTGCTCGGAATTATTCCGAGTCCAAGCATTCGGGTTACTTCGCCCATAAGCTCAAAGTTAACTCTGAAAAACAAAAATAATTTTCAAAATGTAGCAGGTCCAAGAATCCTTGAACGAAGCTACATTCGTGTCCACAGGTCGTCGGCGCTCACCATCCGGACCCAAACTCGGCCCGCCCGGCCCGGCCCGGTTTGGTTCGGCATGTACGCGCGCGTGTGGGGAGTGTGGCCTATGGCCAAACACTCATAATAATAGGCTTAGGAAGAGTTGGTATATATACCACTCAAATTTCTTTTTGGCCTATCCAATGTGGGACTAACATAAAGTAAATATAGAAAAACTCAAGTTTTTCCTCCAAAACCAAATACACATACAACATTCCAAGGGGACAAAGATGGTGAATTATAACGATCCCAGTATAATAATCCTCCATCCACATAAAATTATTTAGATTTTTACTAAATTTCGACAACATCTCCTTTGTAATTACTACAATGTCCTGCAATACACTATATAATTTCGGCCACAATCGGCCTATTTAACACATCCTCGAAATCACAGTATCAACTAACAATAATCATAATATAAATAAACTCAAGAGTACTCCTCTCGGTATCCTCAATTCGACACAAATAGCCATATCCAACACTAACTCAAAATAACACCTACAACAACACATACATCTTCATATATATACATAGATCAAGCTATCTAACTCATAAGTCTAACAAATATACATAGCATACATATCATGACATAGTGTTTCTATACACAAGCATGAAACTATTTAGAGGTGACAATATAAGTAAATTTTACAAGATGAGATTCTTCATGTAGTTTCAAAAGAAAAGTGCCCATGAAGTTTTAAGTCGGCTTTGTCCTTATCATGACATGAAATTATGATTAATATAAAAAGGTGAGCTCGACAGCTCAGTGAGTAAAGTTATTCAAAGAATATAAAGAGTGATATATAAATAACAATACGAAGCATGATTGTTCAATAGCTGGTAACAAACATGAATATGGATTGGACAAGATAAATATGAGCTCGAATGCAATGAAAACATAGCAAATAGAATATGTATTCCAATGATCGTATTCATCAATCGGGAAAGTCCAATTCATGCAACTATTTTATTTATTTTATTAGTCTTTTGTAATAATATTCTGTATATCACCAGATGTACATATTACCCAAATTCATCTCAATACTTTGCATATAAAAGCTCACAACATATCAAATACTCATTCAAGTCTGTTTTATCTTACGGAACTCAAAATAAAGTGCTTTTCATATCATTACATTTATACACACATGTCATACGAACACAACATAACATGCAATACATGTATGCACATTTTCTTCCCTTCTCCTCCCCCTACCGTCTTTCTCCATATATATATATATATATATATATATATATATATATATATATATATATATATATATATATAATCTTTTAGTACCCTGTTGTGATGGACAAATTTTTGTCACAAGAAATTGGACATCTCTGATCAAATCTGTCAGAGCAAACAGAAAGAGAAGACGTCTTTCAAGTTAGGAGCACCGGTGTGGTGTCAGTCTAAAATCCTCGGAGTGAGAATCAGTAGGTAGTGGAGATTGAGGACCGGGCGAAGGAAAACTATCTGTGTATTGTGATGGTGGACTGGCAGAGAAAAACCACCAGTGTGGTGTGATAAGTGCTCTGAGGATTAGGAAAATGACCCCCTTCTCGTTAGAGAAGAAGGTGTATTTATATCTGACGGATGTGATAGAGTGAGTGGATAGATACATATCGTCAGCCGTCTAGTTTGAGTCTGCTGATCCTCGTAACCATCTGGGTTGAGTCTCGATAGTTGGATTGACATGCTGGAGGATCATCCACATTATCCCCAACTGCTTGATGAACTGGAGGGGTCGTTACAAACTCCTGAATGAGTAGGGAGATAAGGTGCTTAAGTGCCTTCACAAATTGTGGGATCCATCTTGATTTGCCGCTGGATAGAGGGAGTTGCTGCCACGTGGTGACACTCTTGGATTAGCGTCGGAGCGCCTCCTGGAGACAATATGGCTTCGGAGCTGAGGATGAAGGATGTCTTCAATTAGAGGTAGCAGAGGCTTCAGAACAGGTTCTCGAGAGCAGGTTTATGTTCCTGTCACTAGATACATGCCGTGATCTTGACATGGGTCAATTTGGACCACTACACCCATCTTCCCCCATCTGATGCCACTCTCCTAAAACATGTACAACAATTTATACGTGCATGCCACATATATCCATATACACATACTCCCTCCTCCCCACCATAGCCCTAAAGGTCACCTAGAGGGGGTGAATAGGTGACAAGCTAATCTAATGCAAACTAATGCAGAATAAAAAAACTATTAAGGTAACATCTTAAGTATAACACAAAAGTGCAGCCGAATCCCGGTGAAGGTCTCTGGACTATCTCCTCAAGATTCCTCTAAATTAAGAGTTGAGGTGTCACTATGGCTCTCTTAGTTGAATTTTAGTGTGAGCACACAAACAACCCAAGCATGTACGTCAATGAAGCACAAGATATATCTAGTATATATAGATGAATAATAAAAGCATGCAAGATATATAATACAAGTGAGAAAAGATATGAGCAATCACAAACACGGAAGAATTGTTTCGAGGTTCGAGCACACTTGCCCTACGTCCCCGCCTTCAACACTATAAAGGATTTCCACTAAAATCTGTCCCGCAAGATCACTCGGTGCCGCAACACCTACAACGAGTTCATACTAGAACTCTTGGGACCCGCAAAGTCTCTCACTTGTTCCCGCAAGAACTACACACGCAGGCACACTAGCTTGCCGAGGCCACACCTCTACAAATTTCCAATACAAGGGGGTGGAACACTTGGTGATCTTCTTCTCTTGATTACCAAAAACACTCTCATAATAAATGATCCCCAGAGAATAAATATAGTAATGAAAAGCTCAATCTTGTGTGAGAAAACTAAATAGAGTGAGTAATACAAAATCTCAAGAAAACACTTTTAAAAACACAAGAGATTAACTCTTGAAAACTCTCTTTTGGATATGAAAATGAAGCTCTAAAAATTTGCTTAGATACTCTGGAAAAGAGATCTAGAAAACAGCCTAAAAATCTTACCCAAAAATTTGCCAAAAGTCTCTTTTATAGAGGCATCAGAAAACTAACTGTTGGGGCCAGATTGGCCTGTCAGTCGACCGCCCGGTCGACTGGCCATATTTATGACCACTGGGGTTTCCGGTCGACGGCAACCAGGTCAAAGACCTATCGGTCGACCGAGGCAAGAACCAGAAAGCACTGCTCTCGACCGCTCGATCGACATCCCGGTCAACCGGCCCTCAAGTCAGGCATATGCACGTTGCCTGTGCACATCGGTCGACCGCTAGGTCGACCGATTTCTGGGTCGACCACCAAAAGCCCAGGTCTGGATTATTTAGGGATTAAAACTGGTCTATTAATATCTTATAAAATCCCATAAAATCACATAAAATCCATAAAAATATGAAATACTTTAAAATCTAAAAATGTGTGATAAAATATTAACACATATTACAAACAAGTTGAACTATTTTTGAGGTATAGAAGTTAAAGTTTTAAACAAAAACTGTATTTTTCAAAATTAACTTTGAAATGAAAAATAATTTTTCCAAAACTTTTTTAAATACAAAACAAGATATTAAAACTTATTTGAAGCATAGTGTGTATGAATATGATCCAATACACATATAAGATGAATTATCTATGTTTTTGATAATTAGTTCTAAACAAAGTTTTGATAACTACAAAACTTAAAAGCATGAACTAGAAACATCAAACTTAAGTTTTTCTAAATATTTGAATCAACAATGCATATGGATGAAATCTAATATACATATAAAATATGTAAACTTGTTTTGATGAACTCTATCATGAAACCAATAAATATATTCTTTGAAGCTCAAAACTAAAACATATTTTCTAAAATCAAAATTATTCTTATGAAAACACATAAAATTTTTGTGTGTGTGTGTATGAGCTTGAGCAATCCACAACTAATCTATCCTTTATATTTTATTTAAAAAATAAAATCTTAACACTTATAAACACTAGACTCAAGTCTTGAAAATTTTCTCTTGAAAATTTTCTTCTCCTTCTTGACTTGGTCCAAATCTTGTTCAAGAGCTAGACTCCTCTTGAGTACTTGATGCGATCTTGATGCGCAAGCTCTCGAATCAACACGTGCTAGCATCAAAACTTAGCTTCGAATATTTTATTGAAGCTAATCAGCGACTAAGATCTTGATCAAATATCTGTAACTTAATGAGCACAAGATCATTAGAACTATAACTACATGAGTTAGTCATCATCAAAACTAGAGTGATGGACTTTGTGCCAACAATCTCCCCTTTTGATGATGACAAAAACTCATGGAGTTATATATGCATGGATTAAAGATAAGCTTCATAGAAACTCCCCCTTAACTCATGCATAACAATAAACAATAAAGATATTCAATGAAATGCATAAACTAAACACAAATATATGTGCATAAATAACAAATATTAGACATGCATATATAAAATCTCTAGATTCTTCTCCGCCTTTTTTCAACTCATTAACAAAGAGGTGAAGACAAACAAACAAGAAAGATGTTCATGCGATAAAAATTTATGAAGATGAGAGACATCAAGTTAGCTCCCATGCATACATGCATTACATGGAGAAGGGTTGACTAGACCGTAACCTAGATAAAGCATAATATACAATGTATAAGTAGAGATATTAAGCTCCCCCTACACACGTGTACCACATAAAAAAGAGAGGTCAAGCTACTCAATATGTGAGATACACTCAACACGAATCTATATATAGAGCAGATGTTAAGTTTCCCTTGCATATAAGCAATATATTTCAAACAAATTTTGAAATTTTTTTAAAATAAAATTTGATATTAATTTAAACAAATTTTGATACCACTAGTACGTGGCAAAACAAACCACATATAGGTAAACATAAATATTATTTTACAGGTAAACATCAACATGAATATCACTTGTAGGAAAACATAAATATTGTGAAATCATTATAATTTTTTTAAAGAACTTTTCCTTTTTTTTTTTGAAATAGTGCGTAAGCTTGTATAAGATACCAATTAAAAAACAATTGACATTAAGAACTAAATCAAGCTTATCATGAAATAATGTGAAATAATTTGTGCCATAAAGAATTAACATTTTTAACAAATCATATATATGTATGTATGAAAATATCACTTGAAATTTGAAGCATACATATATAAGAAAACAAATATGAGTATACAAAAAAAATTTTCATTAAAATCATGTATATCTCATAGCTACCACCCTATTCATGCACATGTTAAATAAATATTCAATGTAAGGGTATACAAGGTATGGTCGCCCATCCAACCGACCTTAAAAGGCAGGGGTTTCAAAAATAAGATTTGAAAAATAGTTATAAATTGAAAACACTACCAAGTGAAGAATAAATAAGTAGTTTAAAGTAATTTTTGAAAAACTAGTTAAAGATCCTTCAAATATAAAACCAAAAAATGGATTTAGAGACAATAAATTAAAAGAAAATGAAAACGTTAATTTTTCCTAAGGTATCGATACTTGATAACCGTAAGCTGAGTGAGCAGGAACGTCTCCGTCGTTGTGTGACCCACGTCGCACCCAAACATCGACAGCATGTATTCGGCGGTTTGGATGTCTCACGTTGTCGTCCTCGTCACCGCCACCGGCAAGCTTCAGATCCTTGACCGCCCTCCTTCTCCTCGACAGTGGGAATCAGCGGGTCATCCGGGGTCCCATCCTCCACCGCAGGCGGGATTGCGGAGGATGGCACTGCCTGGTCCTCATTGAGTCGGCATCTCAATCGAATTTTAGAGAAGAGTGGGGTGGGGTGAGGGAGAGAGCGATCTCTGGTTGTTAGTTTTGTTTTTGTTTATAAAAACGCCGAGAGGAGCGGATATTGACGCCCACCAAGTTGATTAACGTGCTCATCAAGCACCGATAAAATTGGTAAAGACACTCATCAAACACCCATCAATTTTTTAAAAATGATCAAAATATCCCATTCTTCCTCCTTGAAACCAAGGAAAGCCCACTAGCCTCGACACCAAGACCGTTGCCAAGGTGAGAGAGAACAAAGAAAGGTGGCATTTTGATGAATCTGTGGGGTTTATTGTGAAAATTGAGAGATGGGTTTGTTGATTTGTTGCTTTGTTGATATTTATAAGATGGGGTTTCATGATGTGACGAAAATCATGAGCATATGGCAGCAGTGAGCAAGCATTGGGTGCGCGCTGGGAGATAGAAATGTGTGCATTAATAGAATTTTAATGACAGATGTAAATAAATTGTAAATTGGAAGATTTATACATGATCATAAGAATTCCTATGGTACTACAGGGAAAGTAATAATTGTTGGATTCTGGGTTCAATCTGACAACTAATCAAGATCACTGAAATATCAACAATCTAAAATTGGCCAGGTCGGCAAATATCAGGTGGGAGGTTTTCTGTTCAAATGAACGTTCCTTAATTTAAGAACCACCTTTCAATTTTCTTCCTTGGTTAAACACCAATTAGACTGATATAAATCAGTCTCAATATACTGAATATCAGTATATTCCCTGTATAAAAAAATTAATTCACTTATACAGTACTTAGAGTGAGGTACGCTTAAAGCGAATCTCCTTAAGACAATTACGTCCCCCGCACTGGTGCTAACGGGTTACTGGACGCTGGTCTCCCAAGATACAACACTCCTTCACGGTATTTGGATAGCACTACCAAATCACCGTACGGTCGAACCGTAGTTAACCAGTACCTTCACAGGATTGTTGAAGCAGCAGGACAAAGACAAATTTCGGGAGAATATTTGCCTTTACTTTGGGGAGCACCCACTATAGAGGAAGAAGGAAGGTTGAAGAATATTCTTCATCAGAAGTCCCAGATTCAGACAACAATTCTATTAAAGAATCTGTTAAATTTTCTGAGCCCTCTTTCAGAACGAATTT
This sequence comes from Agave tequilana, assembly GCA_038442645.1. Classification (NCBI taxonomy): domain Eukaryota; kingdom Viridiplantae; phylum Streptophyta; class Magnoliopsida; order Asparagales; family Asparagaceae; genus Agave; species Agave tequilana. Next base: position 39,420 of record JAVJIF010026787.1, on the reverse strand, counting down.
TGCAGAATCTCTTTTGGAAGTCGCTTCGAAAACTGAATCTCCCACTTCTCGTTGGAAGTTACTTCAGAACTTCACTTCCCAGTTCTGAACGAAGAACTTCACTTCTAGTTCAGAACTTAGAGAGAGAGAGATTTCGTTTTGTGTTGCGGTGTGTTTCAATTGAGAATTCGGAGCGCTATATATAGCGCTCCAGGAGGGGCCAACGGGTCCAAACCCAACGAAAGGTTGCAACGGTTCGGTCTGAACCGTTGCAATGGTTCGACCCAACAGTCGCAACTGTTGGCTGTCCAACTAGAGCGGTTCGGATCCGGATAGCGGGGCGGGTCCGGTTCGAATAGCGGAGCGGGTATGCTCGCAACTCATACCCATGAGACCTGATTCAAAAAGAACCAGGCCGGGTAGGGAACCCGAATCCGAACCCAGAACCGGACCCGGACCGGCACCGGCGCCGGCCGGCCGCCGCCGCCGCGCTGGCGACGGCGCGCGCATGAGCGGGCATGGTTTCCTCCCAATCGCGCGCGAAAACTCCAAGTACCTAAAGGGCATGCCCTTTGTTCTTAATTTTCTCTATTTAAACACTACGAACTTCCATCCCATGGCCAATGTAAGACTAAATGCCTTTAGCTACCTTTAGTCCCATTTTGACTTTGAATTAGGCAATCTTTAGACTTGAAATCTCATTCATTCGAAGTCGGAATTGAACATGTGAATATACCACGTTCATCACCATTGGAAGGAGAACACACTCCAACCATCATCCAATTGATTCGATCAACGGATCTCGCCGTAATTCAATTCAAAGATTCACATATATATTCTTCATATTCCAACAATCCCCCACAATGAATGGAGATTCAGGAAAATGACACACAAAGAGACTGACTCTATTGTGAAAGGTACTTTAGAAAGAAACTGCATCAGGATAGGTGAACTAGGTCTTGAACCTTCCATAGCAAAAGCTTTATCGGACTTACTGGCTAATCAGTGAACTAGGTCTTGAACTGTTAGCCGTTAGTGTAAGCCAAGTCAGCAAGCTTCACACAGTGACTGTAACCCCCTGCTCCCTGGTGTACGTATCACCGTATCAGTACTCGATACGACGTACAAAATTGATTTGATCTTTCTACTAGTCAGATTGAACCGATTTCAGTTTCAGATATCATTTTATATTTTAGATTTTTCAGGATTTTCTGGAATTTTTCTGAATTATTTTGGAAAATCTCCGTAGTCGGTGTCGACCGATACCGATAATCGGCATTACGATTTTTATTCACAAATTGAGTTGTATTTTGAGAATCTGCTTTCACCATGTATCTTAGAATCATATTATCTACCTTAGGATATTTTAGAGATTTTTATGAATTTATGAAAAATCCGGCCAAACGGTGTCGCCAGGTACCGGCGACATCTTCTAGGATTTTTAATTTGTAAACCGGATTGAATTTATTCAAACCGTTTTCATATTACGTCTCGGTAGAATATTCTCTATTTTCTGTAATTTTTAGGCACCGTTCGGAGCTGGTCGAATTTTGGGCCAATATAATAATAATAAAATATTATAATTTTTTTAATCTCTTTTTCTTTTCTTTTCTTTTCCCTTCTTCCTTTCTCTGGGAGCTTCCTCCACCGCCATTGCCACCGCCTTCTCTCTCTCTCCTCTTACTTTACAACCCCCCTTCCCCCTCTCTCTCTTATATTTCTCTCTCTAAATCTCTCTGTCCCCTAAAATCTTCTCTCTCTCACTATCTCTCTCTCCCTCACCCTCTCTGAGCTCAACCTGGAAGGCCAGACGGCCGCCGGCCTTGCCGCCGGCAGGCCGTCGCGCCACTGGTGGCCGGCGGTCCCGGCCGGCGCGCCACCGCTTCCCCCCAAGCCGGCCAACCCCTCCTCTTTCCCTCTCCTTCTTCTACCTCTTCTTCTTTTCTTCTTTTTCTTCTCTTCCTGTTCTTCTTCTTCTCCTTCTTTTTTTCTTTTCTCTTCCTGTTTCTCTCTCTCTCTCCATCTCTCTCTCTCACTCGGCCAAACCCGCCGACGGCGGGCTCCCTCGCCGCCGGCCAGCGGAGCTGGCCGGCCATGGCGCGCGCAGCAGCAGTAGCGCCTCTGCTGCTGCTGCTCTGTGTGTGTGTGCTGTGTGTGTGTGTGTGTTGTTGGGCTCGGGTTCACACCCGAACCCAATATAACCCTTGGTTGGTTGGAAACCCGTTACCCAATAAGCCCTACCCATTAACCCACTAACCCACTTCCACTTAAGTCATTGGGTTTGGGTAATGGATCCAAACACGACCCGTTATGAGCCCAAACCGCATCCAAACCCAATAAAGGTACTTTTTCAGAACACCCCTGCTACTATTTATTATTTGCATTTAAAATATTTTTATTTACATATTTAACCTTTTTGTTATGAATTAGTATTCGGGCGATATCGGGAGCATCCGGACTCCGATTTGGACGATTCTGGATCCGTTGCGATCGTGGGAAAGAGAGCAACCTTCCCATGGCTAGTTTGTGAGTGTTTTCTTTTTATAAATTATATTTATTCATGTTAGATTGAGTGATTGCTTTAGTTCATAAATCGTAAATGTGGATAAATCACGAGACATGGTACTTAATCGATACTTCATGATAGAGACGTCTCTAACATATACGTAAGAGATGAGTATATCTATTTCACATGGTTTAGTTACATTTCTCTCATCACTTGCCATTGTGACTTCGTTATACACAGTCACCGTTACAGACCCACCACTACACTCGACCAGTGATCTCATGTCATCCTCTGATACACTACACAGGACACTATCATACATGTTCATGATCACTGTTCCATGGATACGCGACACTAATATCTTCTGTACTAGTATCACCATTCCCACAGACATGTTAATGCACTGAATGTACTCGACACTGTTCTTTCATGAGGTCCCTATGCCCGTCTCACTCTTACATTGATATGCCTGAGCCACTGATACACGGATATGCTAATACACCGAACACCGCTACATGGCTAGGCTATACACAGTTACTTCATGTTCTTATACCACTGCTCTATAGACCCACCGGCCTACATGCATTGATTGTCTATGTGTTCCTGTTACATAGATCATGGATTATATTATTGTTCATGGTTATTCTTGTAGCTTGACCAGTATTTATATCACATGGATTGTTACATGAGTAGTTTGATGAGTTCCTGTTACTGATATGGATATTCCCGTTACTGAACATGAGAGCTGTTGATATGCGATATGTGGAATCCCACATCTATTGTTCCCGTTTCCCGTTATATTGTTCCCGTTTCCCGTTATATTGTTCTATGCTATCAACAGAGCTCAGGTCCTGTTATCATGTTACCCGTATCAGGTACTGTATTTGTTCTTGTTACATTATCTACTTGCCATATCAGATCATAAAGCTAACTTGGGTATGGGGGAGACTTGACGGTTGATTAGATCTTATCGGGTGATGTACTGGATCCATATTGTTAGTCCACTGCAAGGGACGGTAGTGCTACCTACCAATTGCTCCATGAGCTCCAGTTACTTGATTATTGTTCCCCTCTTAGCGGAGGCCCTGGTCTCAGCAGCCAGGGGTTTGTTTAAGGCCGTGATCCGGGTATGCACGGGATACATCTACCCGATAAAAGCTCCTCGACCATGGGTTTTCAATTAACATAATAAAACAGTATACACAATAGTGACGTCGGGAACACTTGTTATTTGGTCACTCTCTCGTTTGGATAATGGTACCCGTAGGCCATGTCCGGATGGGTTCGACTGGAGTGCGGGCTCCAGTATGAACTACCAGTGGTATGGGACACTGGAAGAGATTGATTAAAATACCAGGTGGTACTGATTGTTACTAGTGTATAAATGACATGACTTGCCTGATACATGTATGCTATCTTGTTACTGTTCATGATAATTTATCCGATATCATGTTACATGTATACATGTTACTTTACCTGGTACATGTTACACTTTCTGTGGTGGCATACTACGCATATCCTGCATTGCCTATATTCTATTTTCTATATAGCAGATATCATTACTGTATATGCACAACATCGTATTGTGATTAGATTGCATGTCATCTGCATGTTCACTTCTATCACGTCACCACTAGCATGTTCATTCTATTACGGCACCACTAGACAATATGATTTATGATATATACTGGATACGACTATAGACATGACCCGATGATAACCGGCTTAGGGATGGTATTAAAAGATGACATGTTTATGTATTTCTACTGCTTACATGTTTATATATTTCTACTGCTTAGTAGATGCTTATTATCTGGTATTACTATTACAACCTCATGGATTATATATTATTATCGTGCTTGTATTACTACTGTATCTATTACTGCCTCTTTCATTTTACCACTCACTAGGTCGCTTTCTGACGACCCTGGGTTTGCGTGCCCAGGTTGGAGATCCGAGTTATCGTTTGGTCAGCTAGTTCATTGGATTCACATAGGAGATTTTACCCTCGAGACCCTTCATAGGTATCTTTGTGCTTTGTTCCTGTTATCTTATTGATCCCTATTTTTATATCTGTTATGATCACTAACCCCTTTTCTGCAGGTATTCTTGTACTTATTTCCTGCTGGAACCCTTGTGTATATGGAAGCTATGTCATGTACTGAGGCTTAACGTACGCGTGAGGGTGTTTTTACCTCGCGTATTTACGTCGCCATATCGTCTCCGTATCCTTGGGAATGGGGCGTTACAGAGTGGTATCAGAGCCTAGGTTCACACCTGGTGTGGGTAACCACCTGGGTCAATACTCGGGCTCTTACCAACAGTAGAATCAGGTTCAGATAAACTTGTCTGTATCTGAATTTGGGGATTCCAGCGACGAGTACAAGAATACAATGTCATTGACAATTCATTTCTTGACTCTTTTCTATTCCTTACTAACAGTTATCAACCAGACTATCTGATTTCCTTCTTGCTTTCGTTTCATCTTCTGGCTTCCAATCCGTTAGTGTTAGTTCATTACCCTACTTCTCCATCCCGAGTTCCTTATAGATATCAGAGTGCGCAGCGAAAGTTTCGTGGGCCCATCACATTTAGGCTTTGGGGCTAGAAATATTGTTCTCACCCCTGAATTTAAATTTTGAGGACGAAATTTTTTGTAAGGTGGGGAGAAATGTAACCCCTGCTCCCTGGTGTACGTATCACCGTATCAGTACTCGATACGACGTACAAAATTGATTTGATCTTTCTGCTAGTCAGATTGAACCGATTTCAATTTCAAATATCATTTTATATTTTAGATTTTTCAGGATTTTCTGGAATTTTTCTGGATTATTTTGGAAATCTCCGTAGTCGGTGTCGACCGATACCGATAATCGGCTTTACGATTTTTATTTCACAAATTGAGTTATATTTTGAGAATCTGCTTTCACCATGTGTCTTAGAATCATATTATCTACCTTAGGGTATTTTTGGAGATTTTTCTGAATTTATGAAAAATCCGGCCAAACCGGTGTCGCCCGGTACCGGCGACATATTCCAAGATTTTTAATTTGTAAACCGGATTGAATTTCTTCAAACCGTTTTCATATTACGTCTCGGTAGAATATTCTCTATTTTCTGTGTTTTTTAGGCACCGTTCGGAGCTGGTCGAATTTTGGGCCAATATAATAATAATAAAATATTATTTTTTAATCTCTTTTTCTTTTCTTTTCTTTTCCCTTCTTCCTTTCTCTGGGATCTTCCTCCACCGCCATTGCCACTGCCTTCTCTCTCTCTCCTCTTACTTTACAACCCCCTTCCCCCTCTCTCTCTTATATTTCTCTCTCTAAATCTCTCTCTCTCCTAAAATCTTCTCTCTCTCACTATCTCTCTCTCCCTCACCCTCTCTGCGCTCAACCTGGAAGGCCAGACGGCCTCCGGCCTTGCCGCTGGAAGGCCGTCGCGCCACTGGTGGCCGGCGGTCCCGGCCGGCGCGCCACCGCTTCCCCCAAAGCCGGCCAACCCCTCCTCTTTCCCTCTCCTTCTTCTTCCTCTTCTTCTTTTTCTTCTCTTCCTGTTCTTCTTCTCCTCCTTCTTTCTTTTCTTTTCTTCTTCCTTTCTCTCTCTCTCTCCATCTCTCTCTCCATCTCTCTCTCTCACTCGGCCAAACCCGCCGCCGGCGGGCTCCCTCGCCGCCGGCCAGCGAAGCTGGCCGGCCATGGCGCGCGCAGCAGCAGCAGCGCCTCTGCTGCTGCTGCTCTGTGTGTGTGCTGTGTGTGTGTGTGTGTGGTTGTTGGGTTCGGGTTCACACCCGAACCCAATATAACCCTTGGTTGGTTGGAAACCCGTTACCCAATAAGCCCTACCCATTAACCCACTTCCACTTAAGTCATTGGGTTTGGGTAATGGATCCAAACCCGACCTGTTATGAGCCCAAACCCGCATCCAAACCCAATAAAGGTACTTTTTCAGAACACCCCCTGCTACTATTTATTATTTGCATTTAAAATATTTTTATTTACATATTTAACCCTTTTTGTTATGATTTAGTATTCGGGCGATATCGGGAGCATTCGGACTCCGATTTGGACGATTCTGGATCCATTGCGATCGTGGGAAAGAGAGCTACCTTCCCATGGCTAGTTTGTGAGTGTTTTTTTTATAAATTATATTTATTCATGTTAGATTGAGTGATTGCTTTAGTTCATAAATCGTAAATGTGGATAAATCACGAGACATGGTACTTAATCGATACTTCATGATAGAGACGTATCTAACATATACGTAAGAGATGAGTATATCTATTTCACATGGTTTAGTTACATTTCTCTCATCACTTGCCATTGTGACTTCGTTATACACAGTCACCGTTACAGACCCACCACTACACTCGACCAGTGATCTCATGTCATCCTCTGATACACTACACAGGACACTATCATACATGTTCATGATCACTGTTCCATGGATACGCGACACTAATATCTTCTGTACTAGTATCACCATTCCACAGACATGTTAATGCACTGAATGTACTCGACACTGTTCTTTCATGAGGTCCCTATGCTCGTCTCACTCTTACATTGATATGCCTGAACCACTGATACAAGGATATGCTATTACACCGAACATCGCTACATGGCTAGGCTATACACAGTTACTTCATGTTCTTATACCACTGCTCTATAGACCCACCGGCCTACATGCATTGATTGTTTATGTGTTCCTGTTACATAGATCATGGATTATATTATTGTTCATGGTTATTCTTGTAGCTTGACCAGTATTTATATCACATGAATTATTGTTACATGAGTAGTTTGATGAGTTCCTGTTACTGATATGGATATTCCTGTTACTGAACATGAGAGCTGTGATATGCGATATGTGGAATCCCACATCTATTGTTCCCATTTCCCGTTATATTGTTCTCGTTTCCCGTTATATTGTTCTATGCTATCAACAGAGCTCAGGTCCTGTTATCATGTTACCCGTATCAGGTACTGTATTTGTTCTTGTTACATTATCTACTTGCCATATCAGATCATAAAGCTAACTTGGGTATGGGGGAGACTTGACGGTTGATTAGATCTTATCGGGTGATGTACTGGATCCATATTGTTAGTCCACTGCAAGGGACGGTAGTGCTACCTACCAATTGCTCCATGAGCTCCAGTTACTTGATTATTGTTCCCCTCTTAGCGGAGGGCCCTGGTCTCAGCAGTCAGGGGTTTGTTTAAGGCCGTGATCCCGGGTATGCACGGGATACATCTACCCGATAAAAGCTCCTCGACCATGGGTTTTCAATTAACATAATAAAACAGTATACACAATAGTGACGTCGGGAACACTTGTTATTTGGTCACTCTCTCGTTTGGATAATGGTACCCGTAGGCCATGTCCGGATGGGTTCGACTGGAGTGCGGGCTCCAGTATGAACTACCAGTGGTATGGGACACTGGAAGAGATTGATTAAAATACCAGGTGGTACTGATTGTTACTAGTGTATAAATGACATGACTTGCCTGATACATGTATGCTATCTTGTTACTGTTCATGATAATTTATCCGATATCATGTTACATGTATACATGTTACTTTACCTGGTACATGTTACACTTTCTGTGGTGGCATACTACGCATATCCTGCATTGCCTATATTCTATTTTCTGTATAGCAGATATCATTACTGTATATGCACAACATCGTATTGTGATTAGATTGCATATGTCATCTGCATGTTCACTTCTATCACGTCACCACTAGCATGTTCATTCTATTACGGCACCACTAGACAATATGATTTATGATATATACTGGATACGACTATAGACATGACCCGATGATAACCGGCTTAGGGATGGTATTAAAAGATGACATGTTTATGTATTTCTACTGCTTACATGTTTATATATTTCTACTGCTTAGTAGATGCTTATTATCTGGTATTACTATTACAACCTCATGGATTATATATTATTATCGTGCTTGTATTACTACTGTATCTATTACTGCCTCTTTCATTTTACCACTCACTAGGTCGCTTTCTGACGACCCTGGGTTTGCGTGCCCAGGTTGGAGATCCGAGTTATCGTTTGGTCAGCTAGTTCATTGGATTCACATAGGAGATTTTACCCTCGAGACCCTTCATAGGTATCTTTGTGCTTTGTTCCTGTTATCTTATTGATCCCTATTTTTATATCTGTTATGATCACTAACCCCTTTTCTGCAGGTATTCTTGTACTTATTTCCTGCTGGAACCCTTGTGTATATGGAAGCTATGTCATGTACTGAGGCTTAACGTACGCGTAAGGGTGTTTTCACCTCGCGTATGTACGTCGCCATAACGTCTCCATATCCTTGGGATCGAGGCGTTACAGTGACTTTCCAAATCAACTTTGGTTCTCGGTTGTGTCCGTTTTGGCCCTGGACATTCTTGGTTTCAGAGAGTATCTTTAGGGAATAACAGCCTCCATTGAAATTCCCAAAGAACCGACCCAACTCTATACTCACATAGGTGATCGTCCTATTAAGAGTAGTCTACTCTACTCCACTTGTTTAGTAACAAGATATAGGCATCATTAAAAGCGTTAAGCTTATCCTTAATCCACTTGTAGAAAAGCACTTATGTGCACCTTAGGAATGGATTGGAGTCAAGCTCCCAAGTGCTTACTTGCTGAGTCAATCATAACTAGTTTTTTCTCTTGAACTTAGTCCGTGGGATCTCCAGTCGCTAAGTGAGCTTTCCATTAAGGTGACTCGGTAAGGTTAGGCTTTTAGACCCATTCCCCTCGATGCACTGTTTATACGCTCTCCACTTAAACCTTTAGTAAGCGGATCCGCTAAATTATCCTTTGACGATACAAAGTCAATAGAGATAATTCCATTTGAGAGCAACTACTTCATAGTATTATGTCTACGACGAATATGTCTAGACTTACCGTTGTATATAACATTTTGTGCCCTAGATATAGCTGCTTGATTATCGCAGTGTATACATATAGCGGGCACTGGCTTTTGCCATAATGGTATATCTTCCAAGAATTGTCGAAGCCATCTGCTTCTTCTCCGGCCTTATCTAAGGCATGAATTCCGATTCCATAGTGGAACGGGCAATACATGTTTGCTTAGAAGATTTTCAAGATACCGCTGCTCCTCCTAGAGTAAATACGTATCCGCTAGTTGATTTTGATTCCTCAGAATCTGCAATCCAATTAGCATCACTGTATCTTTCAAGTACAGGTGGATATTGTCCATATCTCAAGGCATATTCCTTGGTATGTGATACGTAACCTAATTCTCGTAGTAGAGCGGTCCAATGTTGATCACTAGGATTACTAGTGTTTCTGCTTAACTTGCTTACAGCGTAAGCAATATCGGGTCTAATGCAATTCATCAAATACATTAGACTTCCGATAATCTGAGAATACTCTAACTGGCGTATTCCAGTTCCTGTATTCTTATGAAGGTGGACGTGTGGGAGAAAAGGATTTGTATTCTCTTTTATCCCATGATCCTTGAATCTTTCTATCATCTTATCCACGTAGTAAGATTGAGATAGACTGATTCCATCTGGTGTTCTGGTGATTTTAATTCCTAAAATTACATCAGCAACCCCCATATCCTTCATGTCAAAACTGTTGGATAACATTCTTTTAGTGGACTTAATAATTTCAATATTAGTCCCAAGTATTAACATGTCGTCTACATAAAGACAAACAATGATACATGCATTTCCAACTGTTTTAGTGTAAACACACTTATCGCATTCATTGATAGTGAATCAATCTTTGATCATGACACTATCAAATTTCTCATGCCACTGTTTTGGAGCCTGCTTTAGGCCGTATAAGGATTTTATCAATTTACACACCTTGTGTTCTTGGCTCTTGACTATAAATCCTTCAGGTTGCTCCATATATATCTCTTCATTTAATTCACCATTTAAGAATGCAGTCTTGACATCTATTTGATGGATAACTAAGTTATGCAATACTGCCATTGCAATCAACATCCGAATGGACGTTATTCTTGTTACTGGTGAATAAGTATCGAAGTAGTCAAGTCCTTCCTTTTGTCGATAACCCTTGGCTACTAATCTAACCTTGTACTTATTGATAGATCCATCGGGTTTTAATTTTCTTTTGAAAATCCACTTACACCTAATTGGTTTACTGCCAGGAGGCAAATTTGCCAATTCCCAAGTATGATTACTTAATATGAATTCTATTTCGCTATTTATAGCTTCTTTCCACATTTGTGTTTCTGGGGTTGACATAGCCTCTTTAAATGTTTGAGGCTCGCTTTCAATAGCGTATGCTATGAAATCTGGACCAAAAAATTTTGAGATTCTAGATCTCTGACTTCTTCTTGGTTCAATTTCCGCATTAACAATCGGTTCCTCGGGACTTTCGTCCCTGAATGCCATCTCATGTGTTCTTTTCCCAGAAGTCTTATCTGCTTCCCGTTTGTATGGAAAGATGTCTTCAAAGAACACAGCATCTCTAGATTCGATAATCATGTTTACATAAATATCTGGTATTTCTGATTTATGAACCAGAAATCTGTAGGCACTACTATTCAAGGCATAGCCTATGAATATGCAATCCATAGTTTTTGCTCCCAAATTAGTCTTTTTAGGTAATGGTGCTAGCACCTTTGCAAGGCACCCCCACATTTTGAGGTAATGGTAGGAAGGTGTCCTTCCATGCCATAACTCAAATGGTATAAGACTAAGTTTCTTGTGGGGTACTCCATTTAGAATATAATTTACAGTTAATAGAGCTTCCTCCCACAAGTTCTGCGGAGCTCCAGAACTTACGAGCATGAAATTTACCATCTCCTTCAAAGTTCTGTTCTTCCGTTCAGCAATTCCATTTTGCTGAGGAGTATATGGTGCTGTTGTTTGATGGATTATACTAAATTTAGCACATAACTCACTAAAATCATTTGATTCATATTCTCCGCCTCTATCGGATTTTAGAATCTTGATATTCTTGTTGAGTTGATTCTCAACTTCGGTTTATATGTTATAAACATATTTATTGCCTCATCCTTACTGTTTAAAAGATACACATAACAGTATCTTGAACAGTCATCAATAAAAGTAATAAAATACTTTTTACCGCCTCTAGTTGGCATAAACTTCAAGTCACACAGATCGCTATGAATTAACCCTAAAGGTTCTGTATTTCGATCTATTAAGTGAAATGAATTTTTTGCCAACTTGGCCTCAACACAAATCTCACACTTGCGAATTTCTTCCAAGTTGAGTTAGGAATATATTCCAGATTAGACAAGTTCTTTAATGACTTGTAATTTACATGCCCTAATCTAACATGCCATAAAATAGGAGACTCAAGCAAATAAACAGAAGATTTTCCTTTATTTATAAGCTTCAGGTACAAATACACAGACTTTTTATCTACCACTGCAACATTGGCTTTAAAAAGTCCATCAACAAGATAACCCTTTCCCACATACATCTCTCCCTTAGTAAGTACAAATTTATCTGATTCAAAAATCATTCTAAATCCTTTCTTACTAAGTATTGATCCAGAGATCAGATTCTTGCGGATGTCTGCAACATGTAGCACATCGTTCAGAGTAAGCTCTTTCCCTGATGTCCACTTCAGGATGACCTTGCCTTTTCCTTCAACCTTTGAGACGATGAATTTTCCATGAATAGTTGCTCATCTTGCTCTAGTTTTTGATATTCAGAGAATAATAATTTCTCAGAGCAGATGTGCCGAGTAGCCCCAGTGTCTACCCACCAATCCTTATTATTGATTGTCAGATTCACTTCTGACACCACGGCTGAAAGGCTTGGCGACTCATGGTCGGTCAAGTTTGCCTGTGGATGGCTCTTCTTGTTCTTTTTAAGACGGTTGCGACATTCATTCGCCTTATGCCCTTCTTTATTGCAGATGTAGCATATTCCCTTGAAGCGCATGTTCTTGCCTTCTTGGACCTTGCCTTTGTACCCCTGGAAAGTCTTCTTCCGCTTTAAGCCTTTGGAAGTAGACGCTTTCCCCTTTAAGTCTTCGATCACATTGGCTTTTGCTTCATAGGAGTTCTTACTGCTCCTTTTCTCGGACTTTCTGTTGTCCTCCTTGATTTGAAGCCTCACAATGAAATCTTCCAATTTCAACTTCTTTCGCTTGTGCTTCAGGTAGTTCTTGAAATCTCTCCACGCAGGTGGGAGTTTCTCCGCGATAGTAGCAACCTGAAAGGTTTCAGGTAGAATCATACCTTCGGCTTCTATCTCGTGCAAGATAAGTTGGAACTCTTGCACCTGACTGATTACAGTCTTGCTGTCCACCATTTTGTACTCCAGAAATCGTCCTACGATGAACTTCTTGATACCAGCATCCTCAGTCTTGTACTTCTTGTCAAGACTGGCCCATAACTTCTTTGCCGTTGTGATGGGACTGTAGATATTGTAAAGAGAGTCATCCAGTCCATTTAAAATATAATTTCGGCAAAGGAAGTCACATTGAGTCCATGCATCATTTGCGGGCTCTGGTGGATCTTCTTGCAGGAATCTGGCCAGATGAAGAGTGGTCAAGTAGAAGAGCATCTTCTGTTGCCACCTCTTGAATTCTGTGCCGTCAAATTTTCCTGGCTTCTCCGGCTTCGGGTTAGGAAGTGGAGTTGGCATCAAAGCTTGTAGCTGCATGTTTGATGCCTTGCTAGAGCTATCTTGATTAGTCTCAGACATTTTCTACAAGTTCAAGCAGAATAGAAGTAAGAAACTTCAATACTTAATTATCTTAAGATTGTTGGATTCTGGGTTCAATCTGACAACTAATCAAGATCACTGAAATATCAACAATCTAATTGGCCAGGTCGGCAAATATCAGGTGGGAGGTTTTCCGTTCAAATGAACGTTCCTTAATTTAAGAACCACCTTTCAATTTCCTTCCTTGGTTAAACACCAATTAGACTGATATAAATCAGTCTCAATATACTGAATATCAGTATATTCCCTGTATAAAGAAATTAATTCACTTATACAGTACTTGGAGTGAGGTACGCTTAAAGCGAATCTCTTTAAGACAATTACGTCCCCCGCACTGGTGCTAACAGGTTACTGGACGCTGGTCTCCCAAGATACAACACTCCTTCACGGTATTGGATAGCACTACCAAATCACCGTACGGTCGAACCGTAGTTAACCAGTACCTTCACAGGATTGTTGAAGCAGCAGGACAAAGACAAATTTCGGGAGAATATTTGCCTTTACTTTGGAGGAGCACCCACTATAGAGGAAGAAGGAAGGTTGAAGAATATTCTTCATCAGAAGTCCCAGATTCAGACAACAATTCTATTAAAGAATCTGTTGAATTTTCTGAGCCCTCTTTCAGAACGAATTTTGCAGAATCTCTTTTGAAAGTCGCTTCGGAAACTGAATCTCCCACTTCTCGTTGGAAGTTACATCAGAACTTCACTTCCAAGTTCTGAACGAAGAACTTCACTTCCAGTTTAGAACTCAGAGAGAGAGAGAGATTTCGTTTTGTGTTGTGGTGTGTTTCAATTGAGAATTCGGAGCGCTATATATAGCGCTCCAGGAGGGGCCAACAGGTCTGAACCCAACGAAAGGTTGCAATGATTCGGTCTGAACCGTTGCAATGGTTCGACCCAACAGTCGCAACTGTTGGCTGTCCAACTGGAGCGGTTCGGATCCGGATAGCGGGGCGGGTCCGGTTCGGATAGCGGAGCGGGTATGCTCGCAACCCATACCCGTGAGACCTGATTCAAAAAGAACCAAGCCGGGTAGGGAACCCGAACCCAGACCTAGACCCGCACCAGCGCCGGCCGGCCGGCCGCCGCCGTCGCTGGCGGCGGCGCACGCATGAGCGGGCATGGTTTCCTCCCAATCGCGCGCGAAAACTCCAAGTACCCAAAGGGCACGCCCTTTGTTCTCAATTTTCTCTATTTAAACACTACGAACTTCCATCCCATGGTCAATGTGGGACTAAATGCCTTTAGCTACCTTTAGTCCCATTTTGGCTTTGAATTAGGCAATCTTTAGACTTGAATATCTCATTCATTCGAAGTCGGAATTGAACATGTGAATATACCACGTTCATCACCATTGGAAGGAGAACACACTCCAACCATCATCCAATTGATTCGATCAACGGATCTCGCCGTAATTCAATTCAAAGATTCACATATATATTCTTCATATTCCAACAATAATTACGAGGCAATAGGAGCTTTCATCCTCTACCATTAGAGTATTTTTGTCCAGCTGTGATTGAGTCATTGATATTATTCTATATAACAGTTCGTAAATGGTTCAAGCAATCGTGGGGCTTGTGTAAAGTTTTTTTAATAGGGAGTCCCTGAAGCAAACTTGTAATAAAGGAAACTGATCAAAACACCAATCTCATAGATACCAACAAAGCAACAAATCAACAAGAACCCATCTCCCAATTTCCACAATAATCTCCACAAATTCATCAAAATGCCACCTTTCTTTGTTCTCTCTCACCTTGACAACGATATTTGCGGGGAAGGAGGGGGAGGCGGTGGGGGGGAGCGGTGGACCGCCGCCGGTCGCGCGGAGGAGGCTCGATCGAATATGTGGGGAAGAAGAAGAGGGGCATTTTGGACATTTTTTGGGTAAAAGCATGCAAAAACTAATGACACTCTTGTCATAATTTGACGTTTGTGTTAATCAATTTGGTAGGTGTCAATATTTGCTCCTCTGCCCGGTCCTAGCAGGTGAAGGACCTGGCCGGCCAAGCCCCCAGTCTTATTTTTTTTAAAAATTCACAAAAATAGATTTTTAAAATATATTTTTAAAAAAATGTTTATAATCTCAAAAAATCAATAAAAAATCAAAAAATTCACCAATTTTGACAAAATTGCTACGAGTTGTTGTTGTGACATGCAAATGTAATTTTTTTATTAGCAATTCAATAATTTGGATAAATTGACACAAATGAAGTATATAGATTAAAATTAAGTATAAATTGATACAAATGATATATAGACTAAAAATGAAGTATAAATTGATACAAATGCAGTTTATAGATCTTCATTTCTTCATTCATCTTCTGAATAGTCTTCAATGATTTTTTCTACTGATTAATTTGGCTTCTCGTCTCTGCATCGAGCCAATCATTTCGCAGATGCTCATCTCGATAGCTTCTAATGACAGGCGGTTCCTCGTGTCGGTCAACACTCGATTAGCTGTACTGAAAGTATATTCTTAAGCTACTATAAAGGCAGGAGGGGTTAGTAAATCAAGCAATGGAAAGCACAGGATATGTAGATTTCTGTGATTTTCACCAGGTCAAAATATTAAAATGTTCATATTCTGAGTCTGCATCAATCTCAGGAGATAGGGTACGAGTCGAATAATAATGAAACTCATTCGATATGTCTAAACTTCTTGATCTTTTGATGCATATAATAAAGAACTTTTAGGCCTAGATGAAGATGCAGGATGGGATGATGATTGTTTAATTTCAAATTGTGATTCATAAAAATAATATAAATTATTTATAAAATTATCTATCCATACTATGACAGAATCAGAATAATTCATTTTTTCATAAAAATTTTCAAGCAAATATTTACATCCTTCAAATTTAATATGAGGATCCATAATAGTAACAAAATATTTATTGAATTTTTCTTCCATAAAAGTAATCATATCTTAAGTAAAAAATCATTTCGATATGTATAAAACAATTCAACAATTTCAGTTAACTCGTAAAATACTAAATTAGTTGTCGAATAATAAACCCTAAAAAATAATCTTGTTACTCTTTCAATTTTTTTTAGAAATTCACAAATTACATCATAAAATTTCCATTCCTTCTTGAAAATATCATGATTTGGCAATTATGTAGAAATAAACATATATATTGCTTTCTTATAAGGAATTTTCTTCAACATATTATATGTTGAATTCCAATAAGTTTTTATGTCCTGAGCCAAACTTTTAATTTGTAGGCCTAAGGCGGAACAATTTTTTTTAAGTATTGCCTCCTTGGTCCACCATTTCTAATAAATAAAATAGTACTTCTTAACTTTTGAATATAATCATCTATACATTTTAAACCATCATGTACACACAAGTTAATGATATGACATACACTTCAAATATAAAAAAGTTTTTCATTCAAAATCGGTTTAAATATTTTTAAAAAACTCAATTGCAGCAACATTATTGCTAGCATTATCAACTGAAATAAAAAAAATTAGATTCAAATCTAAAATCTCGAACAACTTTCATAATAGTCTAACTAAGATTAGAAGCGTTGTGAGGAAAAGTAAATTTTTTAAAATCAATAATTCTTTTGTTTAGAAATCAATCATAATTAATAAAATTTACAGTAATAAATATGTAATGAAAGTCGTTAAGAGCTTCCCAGTAATTAAAAGTAAGTACAACTCTTTGTGGCATAAAAGAAAAAATTGTATGTAAAAGTTATTTTCTTTCTTTAACAACTATGAACATTTTCGTTCTAATAGTATCTTTACAAAATGATATTCAGGATTATGAGCAGTTTTGATAAAATTTGTAAATGCTTCATTCATTTTCAGCAAAATTAAAAGGTTATTCAGCCTGAATAAGATATTTAGCTAAATTTGACGATTATAACTAAAAGTGCTTAGAGCTTAGTGTGACACATAAAGTGAAAATTTGTATTTGTCATGGTTAGTTCTGGAGATGTTTTGCCCTAATGTGTTTAGTTAGTGCACCAGTTTGCTTATTTTTTGGAAAAATATTAGAAATATTGGGACAAAACTTACTTACAGCCTTTCTAACTCCATTAATAGTTTCTTTTTTTAAAAAAAATTCAAACCTCAGATTTTTTTCTCTGCCATAGAATTTGCTACTTCTGCAGTGAAAGTAAAAGGTGGATTAGCAAGTTCGGAAGAAGCAATAAATCTGTGGAGAGTGTTTCTGGTTGTGTAAATGGAAGCATTGAGTATCAGGTAAAGGCAAATTCAAATTATGTCATTCTTGACTAGTCAAATTTAAATTACGATTACACCTAGAAGAACAAAGATTACTACAGCTTGGTGATGAAGAGTGTGCGTCCATTTTTAAACTAAATTTGATAATAATATAAATACCAAAATATGACATAGAGCTTGAGCACTTGAGAAGGCTTGAGGGAGCTTGAGTGCTTGAGATGGCTTTAGAGGGAACTTGAGCGCTTGAGTACTTGAGAAGGCTTGAGGGAACTTGAGCGCTTGACAACTTGAGAGAGTTTGAGAGATTGAACATTTGAAAACTTGAGAAAAATTAAAGAGAGAAGAAATTTGTAGAGATTTTTTTCATGATGAAATGAAGCGGAGTCGTGGGCCTCCTTTCCTAAACCCGGGCACGCCCCGTGTTTGGGCCAGGGCCGGGCCGATCCGTGCAGCTTGGTGGGCCGGCCCGAGCCCGTTCGAACCCCAAGCCTGCAGGCGAATGAGGCGGCACCACATGGCGAGTTTATTTTCAGGTGGGGCCCGCAGTTGTGGTGGCTTCCGGCTCTGAAGGACAGATGGAGTGCGGACAACAAATTCAGAACCTTTTAGATTTGCTAATTTTAGTGGAAGATCTCCAAAAAATTAACGTCAATTCTTTTAATGTGTTCCTTCCAAGCAAATGCTAAAACAAACCACGAATCACCTTTGTTGTGATAAGCCCGTAGTTTATTGTGTTATGAGAATTACATGCAGCCCCAGCTCCATAAATGCAAACTGTATACAATTTTAAAACATCTTATATCTGAGAGAAATATGAGATTACAAATTACAAATTATGCCCTACCAACTACAACAGAAGAATTTAGAATCCGAGCGTAGTTGCAAGAGAGTTTAACTCACGTAAAATGTTAGAAAGGTAACAACGTACCAGAATGAATCTAGCTTAAGCCCTCGGGCTTAATTATAAACCAGACTGGCCCAATTTTAGTGGTTTATTAAAATGAGGCTTAGGCTTGAAATTTCGGCCCTGATCAAATTTTTGCGTTGGGAATGGATCCAGCCCGGCCCAAGCTTCCAAAAAATTTAGCCATATTTTGTACGCCTAGACGTGTTGTTTTCTTCCTGCTATTTAGTTCTGAATAAATATTTCCTTAGCATTTTCTAAACCCCAAACTATTTTTAAAAAAAATCATTTACCATTGTTGAGCTGAAGTACACCAAGCTCACTACCTCACTGTACCAACAAGAGGGGGAGGGCGGGAGAGAGAGAGTCGAAAAGGGAGAAAATTGGTTGGTAAATTTCACGCGGTCAGTTTTCTACTCATTTCCAGCATTGTCACAGAAAAAAAAGAGGTGCTGTCGTTTTGTCGATATCAGCGCACTTTTCTGATTTTTCTAAAAATTACAAACAAACATGATTTTGAATCCAGAGGAAAAGCTGATGGTAAAGCCCATTATATCCGTCTTTTTCAGCCCATTTTCTAGATTCCAAACAGGTCCTATGCTAACTCCAAACTACAACATTTTTTCAGAACCGCAGAAGTCAAAAAAAAAAAAAAAAAAAAAAAAAAAAAAAGAAGAAAAAAGGTTCACAGATGGTGCACATCACCAAACAAACCATGAGAAGAGAAACTTCACTTTTTCCTTTTTTTTTTTTTGGGTGAGCAAACCCAGTGGAGGACCCCATGAAGGCAGGATAATATCTCAGCGTGCAGGGATCGAACACGTGACCAACTTGTTGGAAGCCGAGCTTTCAACCCAGAACGGTCACCAGGCGAACCGCGGGAGACAGAAGCTTCACTTTGTTGAAGATAGAAAGGTCAAGATTCTCAGGCAACCCAACTTGGACCACAGCAGTAACCTTTGCTCCTGACTTCCATGCATCGCACACAGAGTGTCACGTCTCGTGTAAAACTGGCATGTTGCTCTCTCTTGAGTCCAGTTGTGGTGCAAACGACGTGCATTTCCTCCGTAAATTAAATTGACAGGGCATTACACGTTATGTGACCAACTGTCAGGTTGACATAAGACCAAGATGTTGCATTCGGCTCAAAAGTTGTGAAAGCGAACACACTACAAAGCATTCAGAAACTATTTAGAGGATGGACAAACTTAACATACTACCAAGATTGCTCGAAACAATGCAACTGTGTTTCAGCAGTTTCGAGCCCAAAGATCCCCTCTTTATGGTACACGCAGCATTCTTTAAAAAACAAAAGGACTAGGGTGTGATTGTTCTGCGTAGAAACATCACAAGATACAGTGTGATGCTAACTTGAACATGGACATTTGAATGCAGAAGAATAATGTTACATGGTCAAGAGAATCATGAATGCTACTGTGAGGCGAAGAAGATGAAGAGAACACCATATATCTTCAATTAGAGTATGAACATTTATTTATAGAGAAAAGAAATACATATCCTAATAGGATTAGGTAATGTCCTACGGGAGTCAGAGAATTCAAAATAAAAAAAAGAAAAAAACTTATTTCTATTATAATAAAGAATCTTATTTTTACTCTAATAATCCCCATCAAGATGGAGCATAGATGTCACTCATGCCCAGCTTGCTACACAAAATTGAAAAACTTTTTTTAAATAAGGTTTTAATGCCCAATGTGCCGAACGAAATGACTATCTGATGTGCTGTTATGATGTCTCTTATAAAGTGACAGTAGGCTTCAACATGCTTTGCTCACCAATAAAAAACAGGGTTATTAGCAATATACATAGGCGCTTGATTATCACAATACATCACCATTGGCTTGTTGTAGATGACGCTCATTTCAGAAAGAAGAGATTGAATCCATATTAATTCACAAGTTGTGTGAGACATGGCTTTATACTCAGCCGAAGCACTGAATCGAGCAACAACATTTTGTTTTTTACATCATGTCACCATGTTGCCTCCCAACAAAAATGTAATAATTAGTAGTAGAACGACGATCAATAGAATCCCCAGCCCATTCAGCATCAGAATATCTCACAAATATCCAATGAGATAAAGGATGAAAATACAACCATTTACTTGGAGCCCATTTAAAATACCACAAGATACGACAAGCAACAATCCAATCAAGTTAATATGGACTCTGCATATATCAACTTAAAACACACAAAACAAATATAATATTAAGTCAAGTGACAGTTAAGTAAATTAGTTTACCAATCAATCATCTGTACTTTCTGAGACCAACAAGCGACTTTCCTAGGTTTTGATCAAAAAAGAATAATAGAATCTAAAGGAGTATCAATAGATTTAGATCCTAATATATCCATTTCTTCCAACAAACCATTATGCTATTTTCTTTGAAACAAAGAAAGACCTTTTTGAAAAGAACACCTAGAGGGGGGGTGAATAGGTATACTTGCTAATCTAGAAACTAAATGCGCTAAATGCGGAAGCTAATGCAAATTATTGCAACACACTTAATACAACACACAAGTGTAGCCGAATTCCCCGTGAAGGGCTCTGGACTAACTCCTCTTGATTCCCCTTGAATGGGTTGAGGTGCTATGTGAAGCTCTTGTGATTAAGTATAAGTGAGGCACACACAAACAACCAAGCATATACAAGATATAGCAATATGAAATATGCAAGGCAACACAAGCAATATATGATATGAATGAAGTATGATGCTTTGCACAAAATAAAGAGAGAGAGAGAGAGTTGAGAGATATTGGATCAAACGCAAACACAAGGATATGTTTCGAGGTTCGAGCACCCAGCTCTACATTCCCGCCTTCACCGAGAAGGATTTCCAATCCACTATCTCCCACCGAGGGAACCTCTACCGAAGAGGATTTGTTACAACACAAGGAGTACCGAACTCCTCTCTCAAACACCGCCTCACAACCGAGGGGTAGGCCCGTAGCCAAACAACAACCACAAACACCTCTACCGAAGAGGGTTACAAACACCAAACTCCACCTCTCACTAGAGGGAGCAAGCCAATCACCCGATCAACCTCTACCAAAGAGGGATACAACAAGAACAAGGGTGTTTACAACAAGTGGTTCCAAAGACCACAAATTCAATCTCTCTTTTTCCACAAAACAAAGATCCTAATAGAATAGGATAGATGATAGCTCAAGTGTGGAATCAAGGTGTTTTTGGAAACAAGCAACAAAGAAAAACTACTTGGGAAATGTCTTGTAAATGATAGAAAATGAAAACCAATACAATATCCCAAAAACCTAGTTCTCTTTGATTTTCCAAAAACCCAAAACAATAAAGATGAAATCTTTTTTGCACAAAAACTATTTTGAAAACTTGTTTAAAAACTAGAGAAACACTGAAATTTTTCTTCTTGAAAATCTTATCAAAACAGCCCAAGAGTTAGGGTATTTATAGCCCCAAAACAAAACTAGCAGTTAGGCTGATGTGGCAGCCTAACAGGCTTGGCGGTCGGCCGCCCGGTCGACCGCCAACGGTCAAAAATGTGACCGTTGGGCAAACCCGGTCGACCGCCCGGTCGACCCAAACAAACAGAGAGCACTGCTCTCAGATACGGTCGACCGTCCGGGTCGACCGCCCTTGTGTCTGCCAGACGTGCACGACTCTGTGCACGTCAGTCGACCTCACGGGTCGACCGGCCCTTGGTGCGGTCGACCCATGCGGTCGACCGACCTGACCTGTCAGTCACAGTTCAGGGCAGAAAAACATAAGTTAAAATATTTTAGAAAATCTTTTATCTCTTTTAAATTACCATAAAAATTGTTTTATCATTTTACTTTGATAAACACACTTGTGATAAAAATTTCAAGACATATATCAACATATTCAATCATTTTTGTGTCTAGTAATTTTTACCAAAAACCAAAACATGTATTTTTATCAAACTTGGATTTTTCAATAGGAAATCTGATTTTTCCTAAAACTCATGAATAGACATATCAAAATAAGTTTGTTTTAGAAATGAAGCATGTATGTATATTGAACACATCTAATATACATAAAAACTATTTAAACTTGTTTTGATCTAAACTATTCATGAAACCAAATCCAAACATAAAACTTGTGTGTTGTGCACTTGAGCATATCAACTATTCTAAGCTTTACAAATGGATCTAAACACACTAAACACTAGGATACCTAAGTCTTCTTGACGATCTTCCATCTTCAAGTCGACTTGATCCCAAACCGTGATCCGCCGAGTGCAAAGGAGTAATCTTGAAGCTCGGGCACCGGAATCACCATGTGAAGGCTTCCAAACTCTTCTTTTTGAAGCAATCACCAACTAATATCTTGATCAATGATTTATAACTAAAATCACAAGATAATTAGTAAACATAACTACATGAGTTAATCATCATCAAAACTAGGGTGGAAGGCCTTTGGGCCAACAATCTCCCCCTTTTTGATGATGACAAAACTCATGGAGTTATATATGCATGGATTAAAGTTAAGCTTCAAAGAAGCTCCCCCTTAACTCATGCATAAACAAATAAATAATAAATATGCAATGAAATATTAAACATGGAACATGAAACATGCATATCTATGCATAAACAATAAAAGGTTCTAGATACCAATGAAATGTTTAAAACAAAACATGCTCTAGAAACCAATTACAAAACATGCTCTAGATAGCAATTAAAATTAAACTAAATTAAACTTAATATATGCAAAACATAAACATGCATATATAAATCTTTCTCCAATAATTCTCCCCCTTTTTGTCAATCATCAACAAAGGGGTAAAAGCCAAAACAAAACAAAATCTTCTCTCTTTTAATACAAAGAATTAATCTTCAATAAGGGGTAAAAGCAAAACCAAATCAATAAATTTTTCTCCCCCTTTTTGTTCGAAACAACGAATCAATAAAAATAATATTTTCCCCCTTTTTGTCTAAAACAAAAACAAACCCAATTAGGGGTGACAATCAATTAAGGTACCAATTGAAAGTATGTCAAAGAATAGCATCTTGATACCAATTGAAGGAAAAAAAATATTGATACAAATTTTAAGCAAAACACATGAAAATCTTGATACCAATTGAAATTTAAACATGATAAATTTTGAATGTCTAAACAAAAATTTTGATACCAATTGTAAATATTTTCATTTCGAACATATGATACCAAATTGAAATTTTCAATCATAAAGTATGGGAGTACAAATACCAATTGAAATACAAAATCAAATTTTCTCCCTCTTTATGAAATACAAACTAAAACAATGCTTAGGCTTGATACCAATTTAAAAGTAATCAATTGAAACAAAATTAAAACTCAAGCACTAGCATAAACAAGATTTTGTGCTTAAAGATATAGGGATATAATAAGCACAAATAAAATATATATATGTATGAAAAATAGATACCAATTGAAATTGATATTCTTGAAATGAAGCATACATACATACAAACATATATGAGTATACAAGAAAGGTCAAAATTGATACCAATTGAAAGAATTCAATGATACCAATTGAAAAACTATAAGATCAAATGTATATCTCATATAACTACCTCCCAATCACGGTTCAAGTTTTAAATGATTTTCATTTTAAAGCATTCATGAACATGATCTCCCATCCAACCTTCCATGGATGGTAGGGGTTTTCAAAAATAGATTTGAAAAATAAGCTTTGTTGAAAAACTCTACCAAAATGAAGAATACCGTAACTAGTTAAATGAAAAATCTTTTAAACTAGTACGAAATCCTTCAAGCAAGGAATAAAACAAAAAATAATTTTCATAAAACACATGTAAATCACATAGCACTTAAAAACACTCAATATTCAATAAACACTCAATATTCAATAAGTCCATACATGCTCATGAAAACATACTCATGAGAAATATTTTAAAAATGGTGAGTGTACAAGTAATGTGTGACATGGTATTATGAAATTTCCAGTTAAGCTCAAAATTCCTTGAAACAAGAAAACATGAAAATCATCAAAACTTATTTAATCTTCAAGGTATATGTATGTCCTATACAAATTAAAGTATACATACATATCCAAACACAACGAGTCCACAAAGATATATGCATGAAGGCACGTGGCTCAAAAGGATATATATGTATAACAATAATTTGGATAAAATGGACATATACATGAAGTTAAACAAAAACACATGGAAACATGAAAAACTAAATTTTCACCAAAACAAATTTCATTTCAAGGTATATGTATGAATTGTCAACACAATAAGTATACATACATATCCCTAAACACGATTGAGTCCATATGTATAGATTTGCATGAAAGGCAAATCACTCAAGGGGTATACATGTATATCTTAAAGTTTGGTAAAATTACACATATACATGAAATGAAAACTCATACACATAAAACAAATCCAAAAATAGGAATACAAGTTTAAAATGTATGAATCATCAAAACTAGACTATACTAGCACATCTAATGGGTTCAAATAAGCATTCAAGCTCAAACATATATAGATTTATTTGTGGCCCACTATATGCACAAGTATAAATCCTAGTCTTAATGAAAACTAACATTTAAACATATATTCAAAACATGAAGCATCAAAAACAAGATAAAAATCAACATGGTAAATCTTAAACATGATTATTAAGAAAATCCACATGTTATTAAACCTATGATGAACATGATAGCTAAACAAACGGTGAGAACACAAAATATGGGTCCATATAAACATGGGTGTCTCAAAATGCTAAACATATATGTCAAGGGTCTAATAAACATGGTATTAACATAATAATCAATAAACATCAAACATGCTATAAACAATGAATATGAAAAGCATGTAAACAATAAATAGGAGTTAGTGATCGTTACCAAAACCTAGAAGGCAACTTTCCTTGTCTCCAAAACATGGTGGTCCTCTCCACCAAACATCCCTTGAAAGTGATGCATCCAAATGATTTCCATGAAGCTCGGAACGCATCCACTCCAAGGTACGGCAACTCTCACGTCATGTGAGAGCCCACACCTACATCAAAAATAGGAGGGGTGGTCTTTGGTACCCATATCTTATTGGGTCCATGGGGGTTAGTACCTTCTCTAACCCAAACAAACTTATTTGCTAAATTATCATTATGTATTCTATCATAGCAAAATTTAGCAAGGTGGCCCATACGTCCACAATGTGTACAAGTGTACACATGAGCATACATAGTGTGATGGTGTCCGTGAGGAGCATGTGTATGCCGTGATGGGTGTGCATGAAGAGATGGAACTTGTTTCTTTCGAAACAAAGATTCCAAACGTGTATGCCCAACAACACATTGGCTCAAAGTGGAGCCCAAACAATCTACACTCTTCTTAAGCAAAGATATATCATTGTTAATTAAAGAAGAAGTGGAGCATGCAAGGGGTGATCTAGGTGAAACTACCCTAGCATGGCAAACATGAGAAACAATATCCTTTTTCAAAGATTTATTTTTGTTTAAACAAAAATCTAATTCTTTTGAAATAAAATCAATTTCTCTTTTCAAAGAATCATTTTCATTTAAAACAAAATCAATTTTTGAATACAAGTTTTCATTTTTCTTCAAAATTGTTTCACAATCATTTTTATTTTTCAAAAATTATTTTCTTTTAATGCAAGATCTAGTTGAGATCTCAATGAATCCCTTTCATTATAGACCTCAACCTTCTCTTGCAAAACCTTGTCAAGTCTAGAATGCAAACTTTTATTTTCTTTTTCAATTTCTAGATTTTTCTTTTTCAAAATCTTATATTTTTCAAACAATTTTTCACAAACAATGGATAGTTCTTCATTTAAAGCATGGGCATCAACATAATCATCACATGAAGAACTAGCACTATCATTATCTAGTTGAGATTCCGATTGTACCTCAAGGGAGTCATTCCCTTGGATCATGAAGCTTTGAGAGTCGGATTCTCCACTAGTTTCCTCCGGTTGGATTTGCAATTGAAACTTGGAGGTGGTGGTTGTTGTCAACTTGTTCCACACTGAAAAGGCGGAATCAATGTTAGAAACATGCATAAGATATTCTTTAGGTAGCGTGCTTCTAATGGCCTCAAGGGCTTGTGCATTGGCCCCTATATGATTGCGGTTACCAAGATAGCATTTCTTGGTAGCGGCAAGAAAGACATGCAAGCCTAGGGTCTTCAAATAGCAACTCATCTTGACCTTTCAAATATCAAGTCTAGAAATATCAAACATAGGAGGGCTATCCATGAGTGCAAACTAAATGTGTGCAAGCAAACAAATGTGCAAATGCAAATGGTAGATTAGCAAACAAGGATCTCACTCCTAGGTTGTTAAACCTAAAGTATCAGGAGCGTAGGCTCTGATACCAATTGAAAAGAACACCTAGAGGGGGGTGAATAGGTGTACTTGCTAATCTAGAAACTAAATGCGCTAAATGCGGAAGCTAATGCAAATTATTGCAATACACTTAATACAACACACAAGTGTAGCTGAATTCCCCGTGAAGGGCTCTGGACTAACTCCTCTTGATTCCCCTTGAATGGGTTGAGGTGCTATGTGAAGCTCTTGTGATTAAGTATAAGTGAGGCACACACAAACAACCAAGCATATACAAGATATAGCAATATGAAATATGCAAGGCAACACAAGCAATATATGATATGAATGAAGTATGATGCTTTGCACAAAATAAAGAGAGAGAGAGTTGAGAGATATTGGATCAAACGCAAACACAAGGATATTTCGAGGTTCGAGCACCCAGCTCTACATCCCCGCCTTCACCGAGAAGGATTTCCAATCCACTATCTCCCACCGAGGGAACCTCTACCGAAGAGGATTTGTTACAACACAAGGAGTACCGAACTCCTCTCTCAAACACCGCCTCACAACCGAGGGGTAGGCCCGTAACCAAACAACAACCACAAACACCTCTACCGAAGAGGGTTACAAATACCAAACTCCACCTCTCACTAGAGGGAGCAAGCCAATCACCCGATCAACCTCTACCAAAGAGGGATACAACAAGAACAAGGGTGTTTACAACAAGTGGTTCCAAAGACCACAAACTCAATCTCTCTTTTTCCACAAAACAAAGATCCTAATAGAATAGGATAGACGATAGCTCAAGTGTGGAATCAAGGTGTTTTGGGAACAAGCAACAAAGAAAAACTACTTGGGAAATGTCTTGTAAATGATAGAAAATGAAAACCAATACAATATCCAAAAACCTAGTTCTCTTTGATTTTCCAAAAACCAAAACAATAAAGATGAAATTTTAAGCACAAAAACTATTTTGAAAACTTGTTTAAACACTAGAAAAACACTGAAATTTTTCTTCTTGAAAATCTTATCAAAACAGCCCAAGAGTTGGGGTATTTATAGCCCCAAAACAAAACTAGCCGTTAGGCTGATGTGGTAGCTTGACACAGGCTTGGCGGTCGGCCGCCCGGTCGACCGCCAACGGTCAAAAATGTGACCGTTGGGCAAACCCAGTCGACCGCCCGGTCGACCCAAACAAACAGAGAGCACTGCTCTCAAATACGGTCGACCGTCCGGGTCGACCGCCCTTGTGTCTGCCAGACGTGCACGACTCTGTGCACGTCGGTCGACCTCACGGGTCGACCGGCCCTTGGTGCGGTCGACCGACCTGGCCTGTCAGTCACAGTTCAGGGCAGAAAAACATAAGTTAAAATATTTAGAAAATCTTTTATCTCTTTTAAAATTACCATAAAAATTGTTTTATCATTTTACTTTGATAAACACATTTGTGATAAAAATTTCAAGACATATATCAACATATTCAATCATTTTTGTGTCTAGTAATTTTTACCAAAAACCAAAACATGTATTTTTATCAAACTTGAATTTTTCAATAGGAAATCTAATTTTTCCTAAAACTCATGAATAGACATATCAAAATAAGTTTGTTTAAGAAATGAAGCATGTATGTATATTGAACACATCTAATATACATAAAAACTATTTAAACTTGTTTTGATCTAAACTATTCATGAAAACCAAATCCAAACATAAAACTTGTGTGTGTTGTGTACTTGAGCATATCAACTATTCTAAGATTTACAAATGGATCTAAACACACTAAACACTAGGATACCTAAATCTTCTTGACGATCTTCCATCTTCAAGTCGACTTGATCCCAAACCGTGATCCGCCGAGTGCAAAGGAGTAATCTTGAAGCTCGGGCACCGGAATCACCATGTGAAGGCTTCCAAACTCTTATTTTTGAAGTAATCACCAACTAATATCTTGATCAATGATCTGTAACTAAAATCACAAGATAATTAGTAAACATAACTACATGAGTTAATCATCATCAAAACTAGGGTGGAAGGCCTTTGGGCCAAGGTTCTAAATATCGGATATCAGAAACGTATCGGATGGGAGTGTTTCATATCGGATATCGGATATCGGGGGAGATATCGGCAATACGCGCGCATATCGGGCATTCATATTGGACACTATATATAATGAAATACTGATAACTAAAAGTTAGTTTAGCGTCGTAAATATCATCTACCTAATAAAATAATGTAATATGCATGCAAAGACAGCAAAAAATAATGTACATTTTCACACAGTCGTACAATAAATAAGTTATTTCATATCAGGCGACATATCGGGTGATTTATCGGCCGATATCGGGTAATTTATCGGCTGATATTTCAAATATCGGCCGTTTTTTGCTGCAAATGATATGGCGACCGATTTCTTCATATCGTATCGGCAGCAGGCAAAAAAGGAGATATCGAATGATATCTCGGCCGACTCGACCGATATTTAAAACGGGGCTTTGGGCCAACACTTTTGGCAAGCGAGCAACCTCAATCCCTACAAAATACCTCAAGAGACCAAGGTTTCTCATACAAAAATAAGAACTCAAATAAGTTTTCAACTGAATAATACCTTAATTATCATCTTCAGTAACAATAATATCAATAACATAAACTGCAAGAATAATAGTGTCGACAGAAGAATGTCTTACAAATATAAAGCGTTAGAAAAACTTCATCTCAATCCTTAGCGTACAACAGTGGTACCAAATTTATTAAACTATGCTTCTGAAGATTGCTTAACCATATATTGCTTTTTAAGTTTACAGACCTTGTTCTTCTCCTCCTGAACCTCATAAGGGGCTAAAGCATATAAACCTACTCTTAAAGATTTTTTATGTAAGAATGTATTTTTAATATCTAATTGATGCAAAAGTCATTGCTTCACCACCTCAACTGATAAAAGAATGCAAAAAGAATGCAAACGAGCTACCTGAGAGAAACTCTCAAAAAAATCAACATGATAAGTCTGTATGTAGTATTTGACATGTGTTTTCAAGCACTCAATCTATCTATTGGGGAGAAATTTGATAGTGTTTATCCATCGACAACCAACGGTTTTTTTTTCCCGGTAGTGAAAAAGTTAATTCTCATGTTTTATTAGCATGCAAAGCAGTCATCTCTTCATCCATAACACTTTTCTAACTATGATCCAATCTAACATAACGATAAGATTTTGGAAGAGGCATAGAAGATAATGTTGTTGAAAAACTAAAATATGTAGGAGATAAATGAGAGAAAAATAATACTTTAGCTATAAGATGCTGAGGACAAGAACAAGTACCTTTTCGAAAAATTATGAAAAGCTCAGACACTTCAATAGAAGCAACTGACTGATGAGAAAATAAGTTGTCAGGATTAATGGATCTTCTTGCAAGATTGATAAACTTTGAGTGAAGACGAGTCTTCTAGCGGTACAGGAAGAGTAAAAGAGTGATCGAAGGAGTTATAGTAGAACCCAAAGATGTTAAAAAGTAAGGTGTATTTTCAAAGAAAGTGACATCCACAAAAATTACAGACTTTTTGCTGATGGGTTCTAACATCGATATCATTTCTGTGTCTGAGAATATCCTAGAAACACACACCAAACAGTTCAATTTAGTTTATCATGTTCTTTTTCAAGAATTTGAACAAAACACACTCAGAAATCTTGGAGATAAATCAAACAGCTGTTCTTCAGAATAAAGAACTGAATTTGTCATTTAAAACAGAAGAAGGAACCCTATTAATTAAGTCACAAGCAGTAAAAACTCCGTCAGCCCAAAAACACTTGGGAACATGCATATGACCATTAATATTCGACCAGTGTCAAGTAAATGACGATTTTTTCTTTCAGTAGCACCGTTCTTTTGAGGTAATGAGGACACGAAGTTTGATGACTTATATCATGAGAAACACAATAATCTTGAAGAGCATGTTGCACATATTTTAAAGCATTATCAGATTGTAAGCAAATAATAAAATTGAGTAGTAATCCCTTTATGAAATCTTTGAAAAATAAAGAGAATTTCAGAGTGATTTTTCATTATAAATAACCAAATCGTATATAAATAGTCATAAATAAAAGTTACAAAATAAGAAAAAATCAAACACACATTTAATTCGAGTAGGACCCCAGAAATCAGTATCAACAACTCCAAACGGAGAACTATAGGGATTAACTACCCTAGATTAAAAAAAAAAATTATGATGTTTACCAAACTGACATGATTCACATTGTAATTTAGATACAGTCTTAACAGAAGCAAAATAACAATTTAATGAATTTTTAAATGCATGATCTAAACATAAGTGTCACTAGATCGCAGACTCATCACATGCCAAAATAGAAACACTCACTTTGGGTTGATCATCGCATTGAAGATAATATATACCATCTTGCTAATACACCCCCCCCCCTCCCCAATCACCTTCTTCGTGTGAATGTCTTGAAAAGTACATGACAAAAGAGGAAAAGTTATAGAACACTGAAGAGCTTTAGTCAAACGACTCACAGATACAATATTGAAAAGAACATGTGGAATATAATTACATCAGTGAGTGTGAGAGAAGAAGTGAGATTGATAGT
Source organism: Agave tequilana (assembly GCA_038442645.1). Classification (NCBI taxonomy): domain Eukaryota; kingdom Viridiplantae; phylum Streptophyta; class Magnoliopsida; order Asparagales; family Asparagaceae; genus Agave; species Agave tequilana. The sequence continues at coordinate 8,196 of JAVJIF010026787.1, read as the reverse complement.
GTCTGCGCCAGCACTATATTTGGAACGACCATCAACAAAAATTATAAAAGGTGAAAAAAATGTTGTGTGAAAGTGAAAAAGATTATAAATTTACCAGTTATATGAGTTGACGCATCAGAATCAATGATTCAAAATGAAGATGATGAACGCGCTAAACAAGAAATATCTGAATGTGCTAAGATAGCAACGTCTGAAGTAAAGACTGAATATATTTTTTGAATCAGAGAATCATACTCAAAATTTGATAGAATCACAGATTCATCAGTGAAATTGCCAAGAGTATTAGAGTCGTGTGCAGTAGATGATCCAATAGTACGAGACAAATAAGTAGCTCGAGAAGGCCAGGAAAGTTTACTATGCAACTCCAAACATCGATCAATAATGTAATTGTTTCAATTGCAATGAGTACCCTTTCGAGAAGTATCCTGACCATGACCAAAAATTCGACCTCTAGTTGATAACCCACGACTACGAAAAGACATGCCACCTCAGCCTCAAGAATATTCGCCTCGGCCAATTGAGAAAATTAAGACAGAGCACTCAACTAGAGAGGGACCGGAAATTACTATAGAAAACTTTGAAGCCTAATATAGTCGTGAGAAAATATTTTGCAGCGAAGGAGCCCCCCTTCACCTGCTACTAGTTGTCTTCGAAGTAGTTTGAGTTGAGAGCTGAACCACAAAAAACTTACAAACATATAATCCTTCACATTGCTTTTTAAGAACTTCAATATCACTAGTGACTAGATGATACTAATTGAGATCATACCCTTAAAGAGGTTATAGCATTCTTCTAAACTCTTGTCGCCTTATAGAAGACTAAATAGATCCTTATACACTTCGAAAATTCAAGAAACATTCTTCTTTAATGAATAAGTATCATGAACAACTTTTGCAATATCTAAGAACATAAAGTTAACACTCTTTATAAATTCAATGATATTCCAAAATCAAATCATCACCAAATAGTTAGCTTGTTCTTGTTCTCATTCTTCAAATATCTTTTGAGTAGAGGCAAATTTTACAAATGTAACAATCTTCAATTTGCCTCTTGTACTAAGGACTCATAAATTTCTCTGATAACTAAAAAAAAATTGGCATTTTCAATACCAACAAGGTCTTTAATTTTTTTGATATCAACCATGAAAACAAGAAGAACGAGCACAAAATGTTTATTATAGTAAAATTAAAATTTTACTGCAAAAAAAATTTAAGCAACTCTCTCTCTCTCTCTCTCTCTCTCTCTCTCTCAATCTTTTTACTACTCATGAGAAACGGTACCTGCAGTATTATTCACATAAACAACAATTTTTTAAGGCAAAGACAAGAAAACCTAAGGTTAGATTTTCCTTTTTAAAAAAGAAGATACTAAGATGAGAATTTTTTTGCTTTAATACAATATTAAGGGAAAAAAAAGGAAGACAAGAAAATAATATACCCTCAATTTGAGTGCGACATTTGTTTATAAAGGAAAAAAATATACACACCCTAATAAGACTAAGAGAATACTTAACATCAAGAATACTTGATATCCTACCTCGAGTAAGAGAATCTGAGTGTGTGTGTGTGTGTGTGTGTGTGTGTGTGTGTGTGTGAGAGAGAGAGAGAGAGAGAGAGAGAGAGAGAGAGAGAGAGCATATTTCTACTTTAACAAAAAATCCTAATTTTTTACACTAATAGCTACTTGTCAAGTCCCACACAACAAAAATAAGCTTGTACTGTTTGCGAGAAGCATATAAAAGAATGGGAAAACCCTAACGAGAGAGTGTCTACAAAAGGAGGCGCCAGTCTCAAAGCTGCAAAAGGCAGTTATTGACGAGGAAAAAGAGCTATTTTCCAAATCTTCTAACATGTACACACGTGGCGGAAAAAGCCACCGTCACGAAAATCATGTCACACAACACATATATACCAGGGAGTTTCCTCAGCTCCCTACCTCGCCGGGCGCGTGAATTGATGCGAAGAGGATGATGAATGGCTGTTGCCGCAGTGCTCTGCCTTGAAGAATCCCAGGATCGTTGGATCCTGCAGCCAGTCCCTCCGCCAATGACAAACAGGCACTGCATAACAAACAAACAAATCACATAAAATTCCGGCAGGCAATGGTGAAATGTCCATCAATATTATTCTTTTCAAAATCAAAAGATCCTGCTGGATGTATAACAGCTGGATCCAGGTAATGTTCAAAATATATATATATAATCAGATGCTAATGTGTACTGTAGTGGAACATAACAGCTCAGAATTTGGATATGGGATTACAAAATTAGTAAATAATTTCCCAGAATAAACAGTAAAGAACTCATGGAGAAAATAACAAAAAAAGTACCTCCTGCATGGCTTTGTCATGTTAGGAATCTATCCTGAATGCGATGAAACCGTTGTACTCTCCAAGCAATTACTTTTGAAGATGTACCTCCGCAGGAAACTTTCCTCTTCTTTCTGATGCGGAACAAGCAATCTTCTGTATCTAGAACATACGAAGCCTGTAGCATATGCATTTGTAAGAAAGACCTTAATATGGACAGCAAAGAGCAACAATAAGGTATCCGGGGATATAGTTCATAGACCTAAACAACTAATCAGTTGTCTATGTACTTTTAACTGCACCTTGGAGGAATTACAGGATATCTTGATCTCAAGGCCATTAAGTACTTGAACCCCCTCCATGGCTTTGACAAAATCATCAGTCCCAAATTTGCGTTTGTTCCTGTAGATTTGTTATAGTGTCACAACTGACAATTATTACATCTACTCAATATAAAGATGAGCAACTTCCAGTACCTTTTCATGTACACCACATTCACATCCTTCTCGTCTGAAATACTTGTCAAGAACTCATTATGCAAGTAAGCTGTAAAACTAGGATCCATAGAAACAGCAGTTACTTCAGGTTTTCATGTCCATATTCCATCAGCTGAATGGATAACCGAGTCGGATTTGACATCTGTTGGAGAAAATTTAGGCATCAATATATAAGCCTCACTCAACAATTAAATTCAAGCATGTGGCATGCGTGCTCAAGATTCCCAAGACAAAATTAAATTGACAGTTCCATTTCCTTTTCTCACAATGCACCCAGCTTTGACCAACAAAAGCAAGTGGATGATTACTTTCATAATACTCAATCGGTCAAAGCTATACAGCAAACCGATGGTTTTTATCAGTAACAGGCAGGAGGGAAAGCAAATAAATTGTAGATGCATGAGTGATGTTATTTATCTAATCTTCAGATTCAACCTTCACCGGTCGCTATAAATGGTTTATCTGCTCACTTACAAAGGCTGAGCCACACAGAAAGCAAGAAACTAAATTTTTTTCCATTCAATTTAATAAACTAAAAGGAGTGGTGCAAGCACATGAAACTTACACATTCAAACCGGTAGATGCTCTCGTCATGGAGGACACGAGTATTTTCATGATAAACAATATCATGAAATCTTTCACGTCGCCTTGATTTCTCATACAAATAGAGCTGAAGAAGCTTATTGTCCATCTCATCAGATGCAACCGATTGAAGCTGAACAAAAAACAAAATAAGTACATTTTGCAACCAATAACACATCGTTCAGGACCCTGATGACCAAAGCACAAGAACAGACCTGCTTAACAACTTTATATATCAACTTGTCCAAAGTGAAAAGCACATAAGACTGGGTTCCAATGATAGCACGACAATCATCTTCAAATTTTGTATTGTCAGCAGAACCATCAAGTAGGTTGTATAGTGCACTCATAAATCTGCACCACCCAAAGTAGTGGATTGATAAAACAAGAACTACACAGATGATATCAAAAGAATCATACGTATAGGCATCATGATTACTTGGCATAAAGATCGGAGGGCTTGTATCTTTCGAAGATCTCCATCTCCTTTCAGCAGTTGATGAATTTGTCTTTGCTGATACTATTCTTTCGTACAATGTCTGCAACAAAAGAAAATGTATATTCAGAGCTACAAACAAGTCTGTTACAAATGGCTGCTAAAAAGATTCACAAATAGAAACATGTCTGACCTGATGAAGCCTAAAAAGTACATAGAATGAGTCATTCCCGTAAAAGATTCGTGAGTCTTTATCTTCCTATCATGTACTGCAGATGGCACAAGTTTCGCAAGCGGTTTCACAGTATGTAAGAAACGCTCTGGGAATGACAAGGATGTAAGTTCTCCCTCTACATCATGTGCATCGGCCATTCCCTCAGCCTCACCCTCACTTTCAGCCTTGGCATCCTGGTCGTCATGGTCGGCATCCTCCTCTTCTTCCTCGTGATCTTCACGCGAGCACTCCTCGCCATCAGCAGATTCGCTGACTGAAACATCCTCACCAGCCTCAGAGGCATTTTCACTGTCCTCTGTAGATCTCTGGGCACTCTCCTCGCCTTCGTCATCGGCATCAGCATCATTCTCTCCCGCTGCCTCACCACAATCCTTCACTTTAGGCACATCTGCCGCAGTTTCTTCAAAACACACAAAGTTGTCCTCTTCAAAATCTCCATTTGGTGATAATTCACCCTCTTCCCTTTCAACTTTAAAGTTACCATGAGTACCAGAACCTTCATGGTATCCCTGAACTCTCTTGCTGTCACTGGTGCAACCACCATTTGCAGGAATTGGCCTCACACTGTCCCCTCCCTAGATAAATAAGAGAATTATTAAAATGAATCCACAATACATCAAAACCTGGATCAGATGATGGAAAAGAAAAAGATATACTACAATAAACACAATAATAAGTGAAATCAAAAAGATATTGTTTGTTAGTTTATCCAATATCAGAAATATGATAGATGCTACATATTAAGAAGATACACTGAACTGAATACTAAATCAGACAATTTACTTTATATCTCACTTGACAAGAATTGTCAAAATCATACATGCATAATAGGATAGCTGCAAACATGAAAGCCTCCAAAAGTATAGAAATTCCGTTTGTACATAATTGAATTGTATATTTGAAAGGAAAAAGACAACACCAGCAGAAAGAAGTAAATCTTAAAAGCACCTTTGGCAAAAGGTTACAAGCAAGATTAACCACCAAGCGCAAGTAGTGTGAATAGTCCATGGGCTAGAGTGTTAACCTATACTTGTCCAGTCCAAACATAAGTAAATGGCACAAAGTAGACCCTCTAGAGGGAATGAACAGAGTGAATCCCCACGAGGGGTTAGCTAATATGCCGACAGGGTTGAGATATAATACATCATTTGCAAGTGTTGACAACCATTTCTCATCCCTATGATGGGTTAACCAATCATGTCCTGCCAATAGACATTTGTATTGGACCTGTCGATCATCCTTCCTTAACCAGACAGGAAAAAAATTTAGAAGGATTTGTTAGATCTAAATTTATTCCATACAAGATCTACATATACTGTAAGCTTCTTTATCATGATCAAAGGGAAGGAGGGTTTTAGGCATACCTGATTCCATCACAAGGATGCCGAAGATTGCACGATCTCGAAGGCGCCGGAGTTGAGGGAGAGGATTCTTCTCTCCAGCCACCAAGTTCTCTTCTTTATCCTTAGAGGAGATGAGAGGCCTCCAAGAGAGAGATGGTTATTCTTGTTGGTGGAGAGAGAACTCTACTCATGGTATATATAGCATCAAGAAACCCTAGTTCAACTCATCATAGATCTAGGCCCTTGATTTATAACACGAGTTCCACACGTGTGATGAGTCCCACATTCTAATTTAAATACACTCATGGCTAAGTGTAATTGAAAACGTGTCTAGACCCAAACCATTTAGGTTTGATCAATTCTTTATTGGGTCAAACAACATAGGTTAAGTGGGCGGGTGCAAATATCCAATTAACTTGATTAGGCACAAAATAAATTAGACTTTAAAACATAATAAGTCTAACAATCTCCCACTTGGGCCAAGCAAGTCATACTGAATAGATATTATGCATAACTTTATGACGTCAAAAAAAAAACTTTAACCGCCGACAAATCACGTTTCAAAACAATCTGGTCCATTAAGAGTCCTGCCACCGAACATGGCGATCGTTACCTTCTGTATAATCGAGGTAGGACCTTCCACATCACAAGTTTCAGAACCCCTAACGACATAGATCAAATGTGGACGTGTGGCATGGAAATGTCCTCTGATCAAATAAGGTACAATTCCAACTGGTTTCCACTTTATGACTCCAACGAGTCTAGCCTTATGACTCCAACGAGTCTCACTTTATGACTCCAAAGAGTCTAACTGCTAATTCAACAAACTCAAATGCGCAAAAGTAAACTTTAGGAAAAGCAATTATAAATTTATTTATCAGAATCAACAAATATCCATAAAGTGCACCTAGAAATAATGTCTGTTACATAAAATTATCCACTCCCACAAAATCAGGATATCATAATGACTAGTCATCCCCATATGAGCAATATGCTCTTAAGAATACTTTAGGTGAAAGTCCTTTAATGAGTGAATCTGTAATGTTAAGAATAGTGTCATCACTATCAACAGACAAAATATGATTCCGAACTTTATCATTGATGACAAAAACTTGATGTCGATATGCTTCGACTTTACTGAACTCTTGTCACTATTATAGTAGAGCTTTATAGCTTTTATTATCACAGTGTAGCTGTAATGGCCTCTCGACTAAATCCACCATCTTCCTACAATAAGGAAAATATAACATGAAGTGGACTTCCTATTGTCGATACATACAGCATAATCTGAATCTGTGTATCTGATCAGCTGCAACTGATCAGATTTCATGTAGTCTTCTATTGATATCGCATTACCTTCTTGACAATCTTCCAGAGATCAATCCCATGATTGATCAAGTTTCTGTCAAGTTTCTCAATGGTATATGCTATTCTGTATGGGTACAAACTTGAGCACACATCAGACATCCAACCGCCAATGCATATGGAATGTCTTTCATTTGCTCTTTCCGTAGATCATTCTTGGGACATTAGAGTAGACTTAACTTATCTCCCTTAGTGACAGGCGCATCACCCAAAGAGCAATTCTTCATGCCATATCTATCTAGCATTTTATCGATATAGGCCTTTTGTGATAAACCTAATATTCCACGTGTCCTGTCACGTTGAATCTGGATGCCTATCACAAAAGAAGCGTCTCCAAGATCTTTCATCTCAAAATTCTTTGAGAGAAAACTCTTGGTCTCAAGTAGAAGATCTATATCGTTACTTGCTAATAGAATGTCATCCACATATAGCACAAGAAATATAAATCTACTCCCTTTAAATTTATGGTAAATACATTGATCAACTATATTTTCCTTAAAATCAAAATCGGATATTAATTGATCAAATTTCAAATACTATTGACGGGATGTGCTTTAGACCATAAATGAATTTCTTTATTTGCATTATGAAACCTTTACTTTAAAACTTTCTGGTTGCACCATACAGATTTCCTTCTCAATGCTACCATTAAGAAAGGCAATCTTAATATCCATTTGATATAACTTCAGGTCAAAGTGAACCACCAGTGCCATAATAATCTTAAAAGAATGCTTCATGAAAACTAGGGAGAAAGTCTCCTTATAGTCAATGCCCTTTCTTTGAGTGAATCCCTTTGTGACAAGATGTGCTTTATACCTTTCGACATTGCCTTTCGAATCCTGCTTGGTTTTGAATACTCATTTATAACCAATCGGTTTCTTTCCTTCAGGCAACTCTACTAAATCCCAAACATCATTGTCCTTTATGGATTTTAACTCATCTTTTATGGCATTTGACCACTTAGTGGAGTAAATGTTGAGTTTGGCCTCATTCAAGGATGTGGGGTCATCCTCTAGCCATATGTCAAACTCATGCTATTGGAGATAAACTATATAGTCATTTGTAATGACTGATCTCCTCTTCCTAGTTGATCTCCTAGGCACTTGTGGTTGAGAATTTTCAGTTTCTACCTTACCAGCATGATCTACTTCAGGATGAACTGTATATATATCTTGTAAGGATGCAACTATATTTTCATCTTGAAGTGGAACAACTACTTTATCATTTGAAACAACTGTTATGGGTATAACAATATGTCCTTTCTTAAATATGAAATCTTTATGTAGTTGACTCCCACTGTTCTGAATATTCTCAAAAAAATTTAGCAATCCGTCTTTATGTTCTTAATGGAGGGACAAATAACTTAAAGCCTTTATACCTCTCAGAATACCCTACGAATAAACAGCTAACTGTCCTTGAGTCCAACTTCTT
>JAVJIF010026786.1:0-61878 GCA_038442645.1 Agave tequilana | reverse complement strand
ACACTGAAAGAGATTGATTAAAATACAAAGCGATATTGATTGTTATTATTATATAAATAACATGACTTGCCCGATACATATATATTACCGATTATTATTGTATAAATAACATAACTGAACTTGAAATTCCTGATATTTTATCCACTATCATGTCACCTTTATAACTTGTACATTTCCTGATAATTATTACAATCACGTGTCACACACTGTCTGTACATGTATATTCTGCATTCCAGGTATTCTGTTTCATGTATACTCTGTAAATACTGTAACCGCATAATCATATCACTGTAGTATGTATATTATCTGCATACGTCATATCTGTATGTTCATATTCATCACGACACCATGTACTACTGTTATTATTAGATTAACAAGAAATATAATGTAATTAAAGCTTGCTACATGTTACTTATACACTGATGTAAATATGAACATTAATATATGCATATATTAGAATAATATATAAATGTTATAACTTTATGACGGTAATAACATAGTCCTCCATTGTGACTTATCTATTATTTTCGATAGCACAGCCCGAGCATATAAACTGATAGTAATGATATAAAATTAGATACATTGTAGTAATGACATTGTTATAAGTGATAGGAATTGATGATATTAAAATAAAACATTGTATATTTCTCCTGATGTTATTATCATTATATTGTATCACCGATTATTAAACATGTATTATATATTATTATCGTGATTATATTACTATAGTATAATATTACTGCTTGCTTCATTTTATCACTCACTAGGTCACCTTTTGAGGCCCTGGATTTGTATGCTGATGTAAGAGACCCGAGATATCATAGTTTCTTGGTGTTCTCGAGATATGTTAGGAGATTCGCTACTTTATGTCATCCAGTTTATGGATGTGGTTAGTTATGTCATCCAGTATATGGATGTAGTTATTTATGTCATCCAGTTTATGGATGCGGCTATTATGTCATTGATACATGGGTGTGGCTAATTAGGATATCCGGTTTATGAATATGATTGTTTATGATATCGAATATGAATGTTAATAGGTATAGCACCTAGTATATGCATATGATTATTTATGAAATCCGAGTTAAGGTTGTAATATATATAACACCTAGTATATGGATATTGATTGTTATGATATCCGAATTATGGATGTTAATAGATATGGTACCTAGTATATGCATATGATTATTTATGATATCCGAGTTAAGGATGTATATGTATGGCACCTAGTGTATGCATGTAGTTGTTTATGACATCTGGTAAATAGATGACTGGTGTGACATCCAGTATATGGATGTGAATGTCTTACTTCTTCATATGATGAAAACACATTTATAATTGATACTATATGAGTAGATTGACGAGTAGGTCAAACATTGTATAATATGTTAATGAAATTGGTCATGTGTATCCAGAATAATACATATAGAAGGTATCAGATAATAGAAAGAATCTTTGATTCATCAAGTTGCGGTATCCACCATAAGTAAGAAAGTATTGAACTGATTCTTGACATTATTCAACTGCATCATACTTGAATTACAATGGTATTATAATACAAACTCTATTTTGACTGATTTCACTCACTGAGCTATTGAGCTCACCCCACCACATATTGATGTCTTCAAGTCGCGACAAGGTGAATGTCCGACTTTGAGCTGCAAGGATGTTCTCCTGAGATGACGTATACTTATTGTAAAATGTGATTTTTTTTATAAACTCTGATGTTATTAGTAACTGTGAGTTAGATCTAATGGCAGTAGATAGTGATACACTTTAATTAATGAAGATAAATATGGATGGTCACAGATTGTATATTGAGTGAATCTCATAATGATTTTGTGTTAGAATATTATATCAGGGAAGCACTCTTATGTATATGTTTATTTCATGGACCTTGGGATGAACTATATGATGAAAATAAGATTAACAAGTAGGCTGATATTAGCCAAAATTAATTATATAAATATTGAGGTGATGATTAAAGATATTAAGGTAATTAAATACTGGGACCGTTACAGTTGGTTCAGAGCTTAGGCTTAGAAACTTAGAGTAGAACTCAGGTGTAGGTCTAAGGCAATATTAGCCTAGAGATTGATTAAGTCGTTGGTTCAGAAATAACATTGATTGTTATAATGAATGTCTGTGATTGTACAGTTTGTATGAATAAATGTGTGCCTTGATGTAAGAAGTTCATAGGTGCAATGGGTTCTTATGCGTATGATTAATCTCGAAATTCATGATATTTTAACTTTTTTGATATTTGAATAAAAGTATACCCACATATACTTTGATTCGGATGAGTTCTATTAAGGGTGCGGGCTCTTGTATGAACTACTGGTAGCATGGGACACTGGGATAAGAAAATGACAAAAATGTCAGGCAAGTCAGGATTTAATCAGAACGGAAGAACCATATTGAGTATATGTGATAGACATATCATCAAATATGCTACGTGTATGTATGATACAATGTGTGATGATATATAACACGATTATCACCAAGTGTGATATGTGTATGTGATACCATATGATGTGTATATCACCAAGTATGATAGTAAATGTAATGATATAAAATATGTGTAAGATATATTCTATGTGAAAGTGATAATATTGGGATATATTGCATGTTGTGAACACATAAGGAGATGCATGGCCGGAAGAGAACAAAATTACTCTATTGGAAGAAAGATTTCATGATATAAAGAAGAAATTGAAGGTATTACTCTTACCTATTATCAGATATGCCAAGTTCGAGGACGAAACTTTTTCTAAGGGGGTAGAGCTGTAACACCCGGATTTGTAAACTCTGGGCTAATATTTTTTTCATTGGGTTAAAAATATTTTTCATATATTCTTATGATTTTTAAACTATTTGTTTATGTGTTAAATAATTCTCAGTAATTCATTCGTGAAAATTCGGAATGGATAAATTTTTTATAAAGCATACCGGATTAATTAATATAGAGAAAACATTGATATTATGTATATTTGTACGCCGATATAAGTATATATAACACTTGAATATTATAAATCTGGTTCATTCTATATATTTCTAATTTTTTGGATTTGATAAGGAGATCGATAATCGATATATTACCGGATATCTTTTGATATTATTTATTTAATATTTATGAATAGCGGAATACAAAAAAATATATGTAAATACACAGATGTATATACTGCATGAAATACTCGTATAAATACCAGGTATTGATATTTAATCCTAATTCGGATTTTTATTAATGGATTGGGGAGATGAAGAAAGAAAGAAAAAGAAAATAAAAAATAAAATATAAAATAAAATAAAAAAGATTTGATTGATTGGGGTATGGGAGAAGTAGGGAAGAATGGGGAGTAGGTGGGGAGAGAGAGATAAAACTCTCATCTTCCTCTCTCTCGTCTACTCCCTCCTCTCTTTGGTTGACCGGCGCCAGGCCGGAGCGGCGCCGGAGGCTGACGACCGGCCGGCCGGGGGGGAGCGGTAGGCCCCCACCCCTCTCTCCCCCTTCGTCTCTCTCTCTTGGACCTCACCGACATCAAGGGCGCCAGAGCGGTGCGGCTCCGGCGAGGCGGCCGGCCGGGCAGCGGGCGCCGAGAGGGCAGCAGCAGCAAGCGGCTGCTTACTGCGAATGGGTGGGAAACCCATTATGGGTTTGGATTTGAGTTTTAAAATAAACCCGACCCGAACCCATTAAGACCTAACTCGCTTTATAAGGTAAAATTTTATTTTAGCCCAAAGAGATTGAATAAATTATTTGGAGCCTTGAAAAATTAAAAACAGCCCCCTGAATATTTTCAGTTATTACGTATCTAACCTTTATATTGGTTTTAGTTTCTGAACGATATCTTGGCCATCCGAAGTCGGATTTGAATGATTCTTAAGCCGTTGTGATCGTGGAAACGAGAGCTACAATCCTCTCTATTTTTATATGGTATTGGACATTTAAGAATTTATCGGATGCCGGTGAGTGAAAGTCCTAACTCAAAATATATGTTCCCAATTCAGAAATAATTATTATTACGAAACTATTGATAATATTGATCCAGTGAAAAAAAATATACCTTTGGACTAGAACTCGTAAGTAGATACTGTACTTTTTAGCGATCAATGATTATTAATGAAAAACTACTGAATAAGATCAAGTCTGATGAAAGTCAGATAATGGGTGATCGATAATGGTGTATAAGTGTCAAGTGAGTAATTAAACTGGTGAAAATCAATTAGAGTCGGTATTGAGTAAATCTGACAACTTAATATGAAGTATATCGAGTAGAGATGGATAATTCGATATCAACAAAATAAGTACCGATAGTATTGAACAAGTATTATTGTACGCCTAATTTATGCATCAAAGACTTTTGGTATCCTGGTATTGATTTATCAGAACATCGGAACCCTCTATTATACTTGAAAATTACATCTTTATAGTGACACCGATTATATCTAATCGGTAAGAGTTAGATAATTACCTAAATTATTGAAAGTTGTGATACGGACGAAAGATTTAGCGTCGTGTAAATGTGATTAGAAGTCCAATGTTAGTAAGTGATATGCGTATAAGTATGTATGTATAGTTGGGCGGTTGAATTCATATGTGAATGTAGAGGACGATTTGGTTAGTAATTAACAGAAATAAAGAAAATTGTGAATCATTAACTATATAATCAGCAATGTAGAATCTGGGGTTAACCTTGGCCGTACTAAATAAAAGTACTATAATCAGTCTTTTATTGAAGTAAAAGATAATTATAATATTAAAAGTGTTAATAATTCATGTGATATCAAAATTGATGTGTAATCATTACTTGTATCAGAATGGATGAGAAATTTTTGATTCAAATAAGTTATAACCAATAGACATCCTGTTTGATGATAAAATAGGCAATTGATAATGTATCCAGAGGTTAGCTAAATGATAAAAGGTGAATAAGTATTATGATTAGAAAAAATGAATACTGATACTGTGAATCAGAACTTGACCTATAAATATTGAGATCATTAAGTTGTATGCATTATGTCTCTGTTTGGTAGCTCTTAAATATGATAAGAAATGTGCATAAGTTGTATATGATATAATTTATTATATTAGAGGAAGGGACCGGGTTGAACCGGAGGTGATCGAAGGGGAGTATTGTTGTTATTTATTGTACCGAGGAAGGGACCAGGTTGAACCGAAGGTGATCGAAGGGGAGTATTGTTGTTATTTATTATATCGAAGGAAGGGACCTGGTTGAACTGGAAGTGATCGAAGGGTAGTATTGATATTATTTTATTGAAGTATGCTTGAATGTATGTTTGTGACATCCAATATATGATGCCAGTTATGTCATCCAGTATATGGATGTAGTTATTTATGTCATCCGATTTATAGATGCGGTATTTATGTTATCCGATACATGGGTGTGGCTAATTAGGATACCCGGTATATGAATATGATTATTTATGATATCTGAATTATGGATGTTAATAGGTATGACACCTAGTATATGCATATGATTGTTTATGATATCTGAGATTAGGATGTTAATATATATGACACCTAGCATATGGATATGATTGCTTATGATATCCGAATTATGAATGTTAATAGATATGGCACCTAGTATATGCATATGATTGTTTATGATATCCGAGTTAAGGATGTTAATATGTATGACACCTAGTGCATGCATGTAGTTGTTTATGACATCTGGTAAATAAATTGTTGTGATATCCAGTATATGGATGTGAGTGTCTCGTACTTCTTTACGTATGACAACACATTTATAATTAGATACTATCATGAGTAGATTGACGAGTTGGTCAAGTATTATATGATTCTTGATACTGTATATTAATGAAATTGGTTATGTGTACCCAGAAGAATACATATAGAAAGTATCAGATAATAGAAAGAATCTATGATTCATCAAGTTGCGGTATCCACCATAAGTAAGAAAGTATTGAAACCGATTCTTGACATTGTTCAACTGTATCATATTTGAATTACAATAGTATTATAATATAAACTCTATTTTGACTAATTTCACTCACTGAGCTATTGAGCTCATCCCACCACAGATTGATATTTTCAGGTCACGATAAAGTGAAGGTTTGACTTAGAGCTGCAAGGATGTTCTCCTAAGTTAGATCTAGTGGCAGTAGATAGTGATACACTTTGATTAATTTAGATAAATATGAATGATCACAGATTGTATATTAAGTGAATCTCATAAATAGTTTGTGTTAGAATATTATATCAGGGAAGCACTCTTATGTATATGTTTATTTGATGGACCTTGGGATGAACTATATGATAAAAATAAGATTAATAAGTAGGCTGATGTTAGCCGAAATTAATTTATATATATTGAGGTTGATGATTTCAGATATTAAGGTAATTAAAATACTGGGATCGTTACAAGTCTACTTATTGTCATGTTGATATGTCTTCTCGTGTGGTACTAACATCTCATGTAGGTACTATACCCAGGTTTCGGGCTGCGTTCAACCTCGGACTTTCTATACCCAACCTTCAGATTCTGTTTAGCCTCCAGGCCGTCGTTAGGTAAGCCTAGTACTCAGCGCTCTATCGCTAACTCTGTTCGAGTGTAGTTATACCGCGAGCGATTGCTGTACATTATTGTGGTTTCACCGCGAGCGGTAACTACACCAGGCGTGACAACATGTAGCGCTGTGCGTTACCTTCGCTCCAGCTTACTTAGCTCCAATTGATTGTTCATTTGTCTGCTTGCTTACTTTATTCCTGTCTCACTCAGCCTTCGGGCTTCACTACTTTACTGATAGCTAGTTATTACGATATATATGTGTGTGTTTGGTACTAACACTTCTGCAATATTGACCTGGCCTTCCGGCCCTTCAGCCTTTACGGGCTTTTCATCCACTCCCTCGAAAGAGGAGTGCGTTTAGATCGTCAGGTTTTTTAGCTACGCCTGGTAGGCGGACCTAGCTGTAACGCCCCGATCCCAAGGGTACGGAGACGTTATGGCGACGTACATACGCGAGGTGAAAACACTCTCACGCGTACGTTAAGCCTCAGTATAGGAAATAACCTCCACATCTACATGAGTTCCAGCATGAAATAAGTACAAGATACTGCAGAAGAGGTCAGCGATCATAACAGATATGAAAAATAAGGACAAATAAGATAGCAGAAATAAGCACTAAGATACCTATGAATAGTCCCGAGGAGGAATCTCCTATGTGACTCCCAGGCACTCTCTGATACTACGGTAACTCGGATCTTCAACCTGGGCACGCAAACCCAGGGTCGTCAGAAAGCGACCTAGTGAGTGGTAAAATGAAGGAGGCAGTAATATATACTATAGTACTACAAGCACGATACTAATATATAATGACGTGGTAATAGTGATACCATATAATAATCAGTAGGAATATATAAACATGAAAGCAGTGAAAATACATAAACATGTCATCTTTTAATACCATCACTACCTAGCCGGTTATCATCTGGTCATGTCTATAGTCGTCTCCAGTTATATCATAAATAATGTTGTCTAGTGGAATATGCTAGTGGTGACGTGATAGAAGTGGACATGCAGATGTGCATATGCCATATGCCCCTAATACGTGTCGTGCATATACAGTAATGATGTCTGAGATACAGAACACATAATATATGCAATGCAGAACATGCGTCGTATGCCATGCAATGCAGGACATGCGTCGTATGCCACCACAGAAAGTGTAACATGTATCGGGTAAAGTAATAAAATAGACATGTAACATGATATCGGATAAATGATCAGGTACAATAAGAAGTACAACTATACAATAGGAAATATGTATCAGGCAAGGAACAGTAACAAGTAGTAAACATGTATCAGGCAAGTCATGTTATTTATACAATAGTAGCAATCAGTACCACCTGGTATTTTAATTACTCTCTTCCAGTGTCCCATACCACTGGCAGTTCATACTGGAGCCGCGCACTCCAGTCGAACCCATCGGGACATGGCCTACGGGTACCATTATCCAAAAGAGAGTAACCAAATAACAAGTGTTCCCGACGTCACTATTATGTATACTGGTTTTATTATGTTAATTGGAAACTCATGGTCGAGGAGTTCTTATCGGGTGGGTGTATCCCGTGCATACCCGGGACAACGGCCTTAAAACAGACCCCTGGCTGCTGAGACCAGGGCCAGCCCGCTAAGGCTGTAACATGTACGAGAACTCCATGAGCTAATCACAATAACGGGAAACGGGAGCTCATGAGTAATAACAGACGGTAGCCAGCACTACCCCGTCCCTGCAGTGGGACAAACAATGGATCCAAACATCCACCCGATATGATCTAGTCAACCGTCAAGTCTCCCCCATACCCAAGTTCTCTTTATGATATGATATGTCAAGTATACAATGTAACAAGAACCAATACAATACATGATATGGCTAACATGATAACTGGACCAGAGCTCTGTTGATAGCATAGAACAATATCACGAGAATCAGGAACAATATAACATGATCAAGATAACATGAACAATATACCGGGAAACGGGAATAATAGATGTGGGATCCCCACATATCGCATATCAACAGTTCTCATGTCCAGTATCGGGAACATCCATATCAGTAACGGGAACATGTATCCAGTAACGGGATTAACAATATCAGTAACGGAAAACAAGCATATAACATGTATCCGATAACATGGAACAATAATACAGGTAATTGAAATGGGGATCCATATGACAAGAATAAAGAAATCATACATGCATGTGTAACAGTGACATGACGAGAATCCATAGCATGATGAGAATAATAATATGAAATGTGGTAGTCATATATGTGTAGCAATAATCCGTGTAATCTATCTGTGTCATAACAGTGGTCCGTGTAGCACAGCATAGCATGGCTAGTGAACTACCGTAGCCGTGTAAAGATGATACCAGTGCATAAAATAACGGTATCTAGCATGCATGTCTAGTAACAGTGTAGTGTCACCGAGTATCGTGGATTCGTATACATGTGACTATCGTTCTCTAATTGTGATCCAATATATGACATAATAGTGTTCATGAAGATGGTAACACAGTGACCTGTGTGTCCGTGGCTGTGCAGGTATGATGACCGTGTCTGAATAGTCTATGTCAGTATTTCTTGTTACTATAATTATCTCCTTATTACATCAGGAAATACCTAACCATATTACAGGAATCACCTATTACAATGGGCGTCCAACTAGTACCAGTTAATATTTAATTATTACGTCTTTTATCCATAATCACGATATATCAATCACTGTTACTAAACATGATAAAATATAATTTATAAAAGAAAAGCACTCACAAACTAGCCATAGGATGGTAGCTCTCTTCCCCACGATCGCAACGGATCCAGAATCGCCCGGATCGGAGTCCGGATGCTCCAGATATCGCCCAAACACTAAATCATAACAAATAAAGTTAAATATGTAAATAAAAAGAATTTAAATGTAATTAAGAAATTGAATCAGGGGTTTTCTGTAAATTTACTTTATTGGGTTGGATGCGGGTTTGGGCTCATAACGGTCGGGTTTAGATCCGATACCCAAACCAAATGACTTAAGTTGAAGTGGGTTAGTGGGTTAATGGGTAAGGCTTATTGGGTAACGGGTTTCCAATCAACCAATAGGATTATAATGGGTTCGGGTGTGAACCCGAACCCAACAAAAAACACACACACTCACACACACACAAACACACTCACACAGCACACACCCTCACACACACATATAGCACACACACACACACTACACTCACACACACACAGCACACAACACACACACTCTCACACTCACACACACACACACATACACACACACAGCACACACCCTCACACACACAGCACACACTTCACTCCTACCCACTCTCACACTCACACACACAGCATACACCACACACCACCACACACACACACACAACACACAAACAGCACACCACACACCACCACACTCACACACACATCACTTACAGCAGCAGCAGCAGAGGTGCTGCTGCTGCGCTGTGGGTGTCAGGACCGGCCAGCGCTGCTGGCCGGCGATGGAGGAGCCCGCCGGCGGTGGTCTGGCTGGGGGGAGTGAGAGAGAGAGAGAGGGAGTGAGAAAGTGAGAGAGAAAATAGGGGAAAAGAGGGGCGGCACCCATGGCCGGAGACGGCGACGGCCAAGGGCGGCTGGGGCGCGGCCGCCGCCGGCCGGGCACGCACCTGCGGCGCGTGGCCGAGGGAAAGCACGGCGGTGGCACGCCGGCCACCGCCTGGGGCATGGGTCTGTTTCTCTGGACAGGGGAGAGATGAGAGAGAGAGAGAGAGTGTGATAGAGAGAGAGAGAGATAGAGAGAGGAGAGAGAGAAATTGGAGAGAGAGCGTTAAGATTTTAGAGAGAGGAAGAGAGAGAGAGAGGTTTTAAGGGGAGAGAGAGAGAGGCGGTGGAGTTTGGTCAAAGGCGGTGGGGAAAGAAAGTGCTGGAACGAAGAAGAAGGGAAAGGAAAGAAAAAGAAAAAAAAGAAAAGAAAATATTTAAAATAATAGTATTTTAATAGGTCAAAATTGACTAGCTCCGATCGGTGCCCAAAAATTACAGAAAATAGAGAATATTATCCTGAGACGTAATATGAAGACGGTTTGTCGATGTTGACACTTAAAAAAGACAAGATTCTCATTGGTCCGAACGATGTCTAAACTTGTTGACATTTACAAAAAGACAAGGGACAGACGAGCTGAAGACCAGTTTTCACCCACCTCCAAGGGACTGGGAAGCGGTTTGGACTCCACTGATCCAGCAAGCAGAACAGTGAACCCGGATTGTTTCTAAACAGACCTCAGCAGGTCTAAAATGCTAGCATTTAGCATTACATTAGCCCAAGGAGATAGCCTCGTTTGAGAGGCTAGCATCATCCAGAGCATCGCCAGGAAGCTAACTGATAGCTTCGCCGAAAACCCTCTTTTCGGACTTCGCTAGGAATTGCCTCTAGCTCCGCTATGAGCTTCAAAGCGGGCAGCTCCGCTATCAGCCTGCTATGGTCAACCTTTGACCAATCAAAATCTCCTGATGAGATCGGATTCAATCTAATCAAATCCAATCAGGATTCAAATATGGCAGGTGATTGCCGCAATCTCTTGACTCTCTTGAAACGAGTAAGAGGATCAGGGAGAATCTCCTAACAATATGGAAAGGATCAAAACAGATCAACCGACTTGCCATTTTCTAGCTCCGCAGAAGCTATCCTAGCCTCACAGTAAGGCTACTTTCCAGATTCAAACAGATTCGGTTCAATCTGTTTCCATATCTTCAAAGGGGACGATTATACCCTTGCTCTCCCTATAAATAGCCCGTCAGGGGCACAAAGGAGAGAGATCGATCAAAGGAGGGATCGATCAAAGGAGAGAGATCGAACAACGGAGAGGAATCAAGGAGAGACGCATACATACGGGAGGACTCCACAAGCAGAGGCTTCTTCACAGGGCACCGCGTGCTCTGGAATTCAGAGACTTTTTAGAGAATTGCTTTCTCTAATCAGGGTGTTGATACCCTAACATCGTCCTTCTTCTCAAGAAATCTCCGGAACCAGGCGAGAAGGAATTCCTTATTGAAGGCGATTTTGAGAAGCAGCAAGAGGGTTCTACCAATCCTCTTCTCTGATTCCCCGAACCAGGCGAGAAGGGAATCTCATCGCTCGCATCGTCAAAGGGACAAAGTGGTCGCGCGCTGACCAGACTCCTATCGGCACATTTTTCCAGAATCTCTGAGGAGATCTACTTGTAATCTTTGAGAATACTTGTAATTTAGCTCCTCAAACTTTTATTGTAAGTTTTCCCCTTTGCAAACATAATGGAAAACAAGATGGCGACTCTGCTGGGGACTGTATTCTCCTCTGCTGAGAATCAAGTGTCGCAATGCGACGAACAGACCTTCGGGTCTATCTCTGAATTCAGAAAAGCCGGTGCAGCCAGATCTTCTCTGGCTAAATCTTCAAGCAAAGTCTCTGCGGAGACGGAAAAGGTTCTCTGCAAACCTGCCGCAGTTCTCTCGCGCAACAAGGAACATGCCCGCAGCCCAGATCCTGCACTTCTGAGAACCTGGTCATCCAGATCAATCAAGGAAGATTTAAAGAAGTCCTCTCTGGGGGTGGCCTGATGCTTCGAGCACGAAAGCACAGGAAGGTCTTCATGGCCAAGGTTTCAAATCAGAAACCAGAGGCAGAATCCTGCCAGCACCCCGCAGCCCCGCTTGTGGCTATTCAGGTTCCTTGCGAACCTAGGCGTCCCCTGTCAAGGCTGATATGGAAGCCTAAATAGGAGTCTTCAACCAAAGCTCCCGGAGTAGTCACGCCGAAACTGCGCCTCTCCCGCGAAGAAAAGGGTAAGATGCCCATCTGCCCTGACGATGCTGCCAGCCATAAAGTCACGACGGCAATCATACCGTCATCTGAATCAAAGGCAGCAAAGCCTCCTGTTAGCCTCGCTCGCACAAGCGAAGCTATTGTACCACAACGAATTCACTGGATTCGCAGCCGCAAGGCTAAGACCGCAGTGTTATCTGAGGTTGATCCCTTTCGCAGCAGAATAGCGGGCAAAGCACCACAGCGTGCTCCGCTCCCCGATTCATCAGGCACTAAGCTCGCACCTGTCGGCGAAGCTAGCGCCAAAGTACTATTCAGTACTAATCCCTTCTGCAGGGATAAGAAGAACGGAGCATCATCCCTTGTACGCTCCATAAAGGCCTCTCCACGGGGTTGTTCAGGCTCTGTTGAGCCTAACCTGCGACAATTCTTGACGAACAAGCGGGAATTGAAGTCTCTCCAAACCACCTCCCCCTGTTGTCAAAGAGGATGCCGACTTGTGACAATCCATTCAGCCCATTGTCAGCAATATCCAATCAAGGTGGCGCCTCCGCACCGTCAATCGGTGTTTGACCGGTTGTCCGCACATGCCATGAAGAGACATCATGAAAGGAGTGCTTCGCGAGACCCAGCCTTCGCATCCGTCAACATGACCGGAAGAGGACGAGAGCGACACAGGGAAGGTCATACATCTGATGATACCCCTTTCGGCTCCCCAGATCCAGATTATAGCCCGGGCTTAGGTGAAGTCTTGGTGCGCGAAGAAGGTGTTTTCCGAAACACCAGATCCAGGGTAGCGATACCCTATAATTATGAACAGCCTTCTTCCTCAAAGGCCCTGATCTCGCCACAGTCCAGGCGATCACCCCAATCATCTGATGGAGAAGAAGAAGACAGCGGGTATGCCTCTTCAGCAACGGTCAGTTCTGTGCGAACAGACAAAGCATCGGTTAATATGGCCGATAACGCCAATGACGACCTTCGTCAGCGTTTGGAAGCTCAGGAGCAGACCTCTAGAACTCAGCAAGAGGCCCTGGACAATATTCAACAGATGCTCGCTCAGCTCCTCAGCAACCGGAATGATGATACCGGGAGCAATCATGAGGAGGGACATCTCAGCAATGATCCGCCCAAGACGGAGAAATCTAAGGGAGGCTCTTCCCTGGATGCCGAAGTCCTTAAAGGCCTTCAAGCTCAAATCGCATCCCTAGCTCAGAGGGATGAATTAAAGAAGGTAGGGGCAATCCGTCCTTATCCGCTGGAGTGGGATTCGGTGCCATATCCGCCAAAGTTCAAACCACCAACGTTGCACACGTATGATGGTAAGAGCTCGCCCAATCAGCACATCTACTATTTCCGGTCCCAGACCGGTAATGTTCTAAACAACGACGCCATCATGGCTAGGTTGTTCATCGGCACCTTGAAAGGGGTGGCATTCGACTGGTTCCGAAGCCTTCCTCAGGACTCTATCAATTCCTGGATCGACCTGGAAACTCGGTTCCTCTCTCACTTCTATGAGGATGATACCGAAGTGACCATGGACAAGCTCCTTTCCACTATACAGAGGAAAGGCGAATCTGTCCGTGAATACATTGAGCGGTTCAGAAATCTATCTCTGATGTGCCCGGCAGGGATGCCATTACCCATGCTCTTACAGACATGCAGGCACAACTTCTTAGATCAAGTAGAAGTCCGTATGGGGGCTGTCAAAGCCCATATTGGAAGGAATTGGTCGAACAAGCTGAGATAGCCGAGAAATCAGCTAAGAAGTTCAAGCCATCCGCCCCTAGGAGCAAATGGGGCGCGAACAACAAAGGGCGTAGCGATCTCCCGCAGTCTTCCCAAGCTAAAGGGAAGGAGATTATGTCCGTCGAGCTGACCGGGACATGCAGTCAAAGGCCAAGAAGAGCGGCGTCAACAGCCAAGAGCCCAAGTTTCCTCCGAAGCAGTACTCCTTCAGAGATGACCAGGTGGTCACGATATTCCATCTGCTCCACAAAGGGAACAAAATGAAGCTGCCAGATGCTCGGCGTCCCAATGAGATAGGGCGTACAAACGACCCTAAATACTGCCTCTACCACAGGATGATCCACCATCCTACTGACAAGTGCTATGTTCTCAAGGATAGAATTCAAGCTTTGGTCGACGCCGGAGTCCTCACATTGAAGACGGAACAGAAGAAAGTCACTGCCAATATGGTGACTCTTGAGTTCGGCACTGCCCAGAAGGTCACAGTTCCTGACGGGACCTATTCAGCCTCGGCGTCGCGGTTGGAAGTCAGGCATCCTCCAGCCATGACTCAATACAACAAGGGTCTCGTCCCTTGACATTGGAGACAGGGGAAGTTATGTGGATACACCCTGACCTCGTCCAAGACGTACAGCGGACGTCGAAGGACTCCAGCAAAAAGGGCAAGTCCTGCAATGTCATCTCTGTCCTGCCAGATGATGGTAATCTCACTTCAGCTTCCCTCAGCGATTCAGAAGAAGAGAAGCATGCATGTACAGCGCAGGCAGATGCACCTCAACAGGCAGGCACCCGGTCTGGAAAATCATACTTAAGGCAGTATGACAAGTCTACTGACGAGATACAACAGCAAACGACGTCAGTACCAATGCCGGCATCCACTCCAGTCCTGACCAAAGGGAAGGAGAAGCCTAAGGAAGTGCGGTTCGACCATGTGTTGAAGAAACCGCCAGGCCAAGGGTTAGCCACGCCCTTTCGCTTTGATATATTGGCCCATTTAGCCAATATCCGGCTCGTATCACAATACACGAGCTCCTTCGTCTCTCTAAAGAGACAAGAGAGGCACTCAGAGATGCGCTGGCCGATTCGGAGTCCTTTCTGACATGCATGCCTGAGGTTCTTGGTGATGAGATGCAGCCTTCCTGCTCAGAGTGCCATCACGCACAATCCAAGGTGCCTGCTATTACCTTTACGGCGGAAGATATGCTTCTCAAGGACAACAAGCATGATCGACCTCTGTACTATACCGGATATATCGGTTCAACATGCATTGAAAGAGTACAAGTCGATCCGGGGTCTGCACTCAGCATCATCCCCAAAAGACTCCTCTATTTCCTCGGCATACCATTGTACAGGTTGTCCGCAACCACCACTACAATATATGGTTTCAACGCCGGGAGCAACCATCCGCTTGGAAAGATTCGGCTCCGCTGCAGAATCGGAAGCCTGAAGTCAGAGGTGACATGCTATGTCATTGATGCTGACACATCATACAACCTGCTACTAGGACGACTTGGATCCATGCCAACTGGATCGTTCCTTCCACTCTCCATCAGTGCTTCAAGTATGTTGAAGATGATGCGACAGTACGAACTGTCTTCGCTGAAAAGCAACCCTTTAAGGGGGTGGAAAACTACTTCACTGATGCTCTCCTATATCAAGAGGCTAGTGGAACGCGGGAGAACCATTGCCAGACGATGATGAAAGTGGCAATGAGGCAGATTCGGAATCTGAAACGGGCATGCCGGCCATTCTGATTGGCGAGCCAATTGTAGCATGCTTTAATGATCCCCGATGTAAGATCCCTTCTGATGAGGAAGGCGAATGGATAATTAACGATAATATTTCTTTTGATTATCCTGCGAGCATCGAGTCGATTAAATCCATTATGGATGGCTCTCTTCATATGCCCGTACATGAGTCGAGTGTGGCTAGTACATCCGTGGAAGCCATAGAAGGGGCCACGCTGGTAGTCCCTCCGTCCAAGCAAGGTCAGTCGCCGATAATCTTCGGCAGAGCCCGGCCAGGGAGATTCTCAACTACAGACTCAAGCTCAGAGTCGGATGCTCCACAGTTCTTTCATTACGCGCCATTAGCGCGCCATATTTTGAAGAAGATGGGTTACAACCTGAAGCAGGGAGCGGGCCTAAACTTCAGAAAAGGAAGACGCAGCTTGATGCGTAACTCCGTCCCAAGAGGGAAACCTGCAAATTACTATGATAGTACACGCAGGGGGTTGGGTTATGTTACACCCACATCATCAATAACAGTTCAGGACAAAGGCGATGGATCGATCCCATCACAGTCGGCCTCATCCTCCGAATGGGACTCTGATGTCAGCATAGGATGAATATTCGAAAGCCTCATGACTTCAAGCAGTCAGTTGGAACCCGCAGAGGATGCCAATGAGGAATCATGGGCCCAGCAATTAAGTCTCCAATGGGAAAAGCGGTTTGAGCTGCGCGAGCCGCCTACCGAAGACAAGGTGATCCAGGTCAACTTGGGTAGTCAAGATCACCCAAGCCTATTTTCATAAGTGAAAGCTTATCACTCATCGAAAAGGAAGAACTGATAATACTCATAAAAGAGTATATAGATGTTTTCGCCTGGAGCTATGAAGACATGCCCGGACTTGATCCACAGGTCGCTATGCACCGTCTAAACATCAAGCCCGACGTTAAGCCAGTCAAGCAGCAACAACGTCGGTTCCGCGAACATCATGGAGGCTATTGAAGCCGAAGTTCATAAGCTCATTGCTTGTGGCTTCATCCGGGAGGAACAACATCCAGATTGGGTGGCTAACATAGTCCCCGTCCTCAAGAAGAATGGGAAAATACGAATCTGCATCGACTACCGTGATCTCAATACGGCCTGACCCAAAGATGAATTCCCACTGCCGATCACCGATGTCATGATCGACAACACATGCGGATTCGAGAGGATGTCTTTCATGGACGGCTTCTCAGGGTACAACCAGATCAAGATGTATCCTGATGACGAGAAGCATACTTCTTTCCGAACGCCATTGGGGGTATACTGCTACACTGTAATGCCCTTCGGACTGAAGAACGCCGGAGCAACCTACCAGCGGGCGATGAGCATGATCTTCCGCGACCATCTCCGAAAGACGGTGGAATGCTATGTTGACGACATTGCCGTCAAAAGCCGCAGCAAAAATGAACATCTTCGCGATCTGAGAACGATGTTCGACATAATGCGGGCTCATCAGCTGAAAATGAAACCGACAAAATCCTTCTTGGGAGTATCCAGTGGCAAATTCTTTGGGTTCATTGTCACATCAAAAGGGATCTATCTGGACCCAGACAAAGTCAAAGCCATACAGGACATGCATCCACCGAGGAACCTCAAAGAGCTCCGAGGCTTGCAAGGCAGATTAGCCTACATCAGAAGATTCATAGCAAATCTTTCGGGCCGTTGCCAGCCCTTTACCCGTCTCATGAAAAAGGGTACTGCCTTCATATGGGACCAAGCTTGTCAAGAAGCTTATGAAGACATTAAAAGGTATCTCACAAAACCTCCGGTCTTAGTGGCCCCTACATCAGGGAAACCATTCTTGCTTTATGTAAAAGCTCTGGACTATTCCCTCGGCGCCCTCCTCGCTCAAAAGGACGACAATGGCCACGAGCAGGCCATTTATTATCTGAGCAGGACTCTCATAGGAGCGGAATCTTGCTACAATCCTATTGAGAAAGAATGTTTAGCTCTCGTCTTCGCTGTCCAGAAGACGCGACATTATTTGGTTGGCCAAACCATACATGTCATCTCCAGGGTGAACCCTTTACGTCTTCTCATGACGAAGCCAGGGTCGCTGAATTCAAGGTTGGCTAAATGGGCACTCCTGTTGTCTCAATACGACATGACTTTACTCCTCAGAAGGCAGTTAAAGGCCAGGCCCTTGCAGAGTTCTTAGCTGCTCATCCAGTTCCAGAACATTCAAAACTTCACGAAGACATCCCTGATGAAGTCTTCGAGTCTAATGCAACCTCAGCAGAGGAAGTGTGGCAGATGTTCTTCGACGGAGCATCGCGGATGGGCCCCAAAGGGAAAATTATTGCCGGGGTGGGGGTTGTGTTCATCTCCCCACAGGATCATATCCTTCCCAGAGCATTCTCCTTGACAGAATCATGCTCTAATAATGTAGCAGAATACAATGCTCTGCTCATCGGTCTCCAGCTCGCCCATGGAATGGGGGTACGCTACCTTGAAGCTTATGGCGATTTAAAGCTGATCATTAGCCAGGTAAAAGGCGAATATGAAGTCCGCCATGAGGACTTGGTGCCTTATTATCATACAGCCATCGAATTGGCTAGCTTATTTGAAGGCTTCTACATCGGGCATGTGTCCCGATCTCAAAATACCAAGGCGGATGCTCTCGCTACATTAGCGACAACGCTAGCCTTACCGGCCGACACCGAGTATCACCTCACAGTCGCAACCCGGCATCTCGTATGCTCCAAACATATGCTAAAGATTCAAGAGGTCCATAATATCTCCGTGGGTCTTGAGCCGAGGGATTGGCGCTTCCCTCTCATTGACTACGCTCTGCACGGTCTGCTTCCAGACGATCCCAAAGAAGCGGCGTCCATCAGACGAAGGTCGCTCTGTTTCTACTATGATCCCACTTTGAAGACACTCTACCGTCGTTCATATGACGGTGTCCTCCTCCGTTGTCTCTCTCATTCAGAGGCACAGGAAGTGCTTAAAGAAGCACATGATGGCATTTGCGGAGCTCAACAGCCGGGTCCAAAGCTTAAAGACAGGCTGCACAGACTTGGGTACTACTGGCCGACTATGATGGCCGATGCCACCCAATATGCACGAAGGTGTAAGGCGTGCCAGGTCCATGCAGACTTCATACACCAACCTTCGGAGTTACTCCACCCTACTGTTGCTTCATGGCCATTTGAAGCATGGGGAGTCGATGTCGTAGGGCCAATCAGTCCCTCTTCGGCAAGAGGTCACCGGTTTATCCTGGCAATAACTGATTACTTCTCAAAATGGGCAGAGGCCACACCGTTGGCCGAAGTTAAAACTCCAATCTGGTTAGCTTCATCAAACACCAGGTCATCCATCGATTTGGTGTACCCAGACGGATCATCCATGACAATGGTCCCCAGTTCGTAAGTCAAGGGTTCTATCGGTTCTGCGATAAATACCGAATTCAGAATATGGCTTCAACCGCCTACAATCCTGCCGCCAATGGCTTGGCAGAGGCATTTAACAAGACAATCATCAAGCTGCTCAAGAAGTTTGTCTCCTCGAACAAGCGAGATTGGGACGAAAAGCTCGGTGAATGCCTTTGGGCCTACCGGACTACGGTTCGGACACCGACAGGCAATACGCCTTTCTCCCTGGTATATGGGTGCGAAGCGGTCATCCCATTAGAAATCCAGGTGCCATCATTGCGAGTAGCCCTGACTACTAAAATGACATCAGAAGACAATGATCGCCTGCGTCTTCAAGAGCTCGAAGCCCTGGACGAGAAGCGGCTGCAAGCTCAGCAACACATCGAGCTATATCAGGCTCGGATGTCAAAAGCCTTCAATAAGAAGGTCAAGCAGAGAGTCTTCCACAAAGGAGACCTAGTCTTAGCCGTCAGACGACCGATGATTATGACGCACAAGACCAAAGGCAAATTTCAGCCTAAATGGGAAGGACCGTTTGTGATAGAGACAGTCTATTCAAACGGAGCATACCGCCTTACGACTGCAGACGGCGACCTCCTCATGATGCCGATCAATGGCAAGTTCTTAAAAAAGTACTATCCTTAATCAAGGATCTTGCTCTCGATCAAGTTAACATTACACCTCTGATCGAGATCCGCGCGTCCGGAATGCGCACAAAGAGAGCCTCTCTCTTTCTCCAAGCATATCAAACTGTTGATAGCTGGGGGTTTGCTTAAAATCCCAAGGGACCTGCTCCCACTTGATTCCCTCTCCAGAATCACTACCAATTCTCATCCATAGAATGGTAGGACCACATATATTCCGCTGTTATGTTAACATTAAACCTATGACAGCAATCCCCTCATTTCTCCCGAGATAACGAGACCTCCAAAATCACCTACCAATTCTCATCCATAGAATGGTAGGACTACATATATCCCGCTGTTATGTTAACGTTAAACCTATGACAGCGATTCCCTCGTTTCTCCCCGTGAAAACGAGACTATTCCCAAACTCCATTGCTATTGAGCTTAGTGGCGTCTCAATTGGTTACGTCATCGCGACCTCTGAACCAGTAGACGGCTAAGTCTCAATCTTGAGCCCTGTTGACATTTACAAAAGACAGGTCTCGATACTTATTGACATTTACAAAAGATAAGTATCACCTATTTCGAGCTTGTTGACATTTACAAAAGACAAGTCTCAATCCCGAGTCCTGTTGACATTTACAAAAGACAGGTCTCGATACTCGTTGACATTTACAAAAGACGAGTATCACCTATTTTGAAGCTTGGTGGCTTCTCAACCAGTTATGTCATTGCGACCTCTGAACTGGCAGATAGCCAAGTTTCATCTACCATTGAACTTAGTGGCGTCTCAATTGGTTACGTCATTGCGACCTCTGAACCAGCAGACAGCTAAGTCTCAATCCCGAGTCCTGTTGACATTTACAAAAGACAGGTCTCGATACTCGTTGACATTTACAAAAGACGAGTATCACTCATTGTTGAGCTTGGTGGCTTCTCAACCAGTTATGTCATTGCGACCTCTGAACCGGCAGATAGCCAAGTCTCATCTACCATTGAGCTTAGCGGCGTCTCAATGGTTACGTCATTGCGACCTCTGAACCAGCAGACAGCTAAGTCTCAATCTCGATGCTTGCTGACATTTACAAAAGGCAAGTATCTCCCCTTTTAGCCCCGCAATGGGCTAACCTCGAGACTGGCAACATCTCAATTGGTTATGTCATCGCGACCTCTGAACCAACAGACAGCCATGCCTCATTATCCAAACAAACAAAGACGACAAAAGAAAGAATTTTATTAATTCCAAAAGGATGGGATACATGGAGGAGCCTATAGGCGTACATGATAAGATCGGATCCGATCTCCAATCATCAGCAGCCTGGGCCAGCGCCTGTGATCTTAGCTCAGCCTCATCGAAGTCCACTGCCTGAGCCAGACGAGCCTCGACCTCCGCCAAAGTCGCCCTCTGTGACGACTTCTGCGCCGCCAGTTCCTCACTTCGAGCCCTGAGCTGCTTAAGCCGCGCAGACTCTTCATGACGCATCTGTGTAGCCTTGGATAAGAGGAGATTTGCCTTCCGGATCATCTCTTCAGCCCTCTTAACCTTATCTTCAGCATCAAGAAGAGCACTGTTGGAAGCGTCAATTGCACTCCCAACCTCTGCCTCCTCTGTCTCCAAGGACCTCAAGTCAGAGGAGATAGCCTCAGCAGCCTCTTGAGCGGCGAGCTGAGCCTCGCGCCTCTGGGCGACAAGATGTGTGAGCCGTTCATCAGCCAAAGATGCTGTGTCGGAACGATGGAAATGGCGCCATTCCTCCACGTCCTTCTCAAGGTCATCTACCAGGAGCTCTAAAGCAGCAGCTTGATGGTACCCCTCAAAGTCCCGGATACACTCAATGCCACGGGAGAGGACCATCTTCAGCTTCGAGAACGGCACAGGCGAGCCCTTCAAGACGAGACCGATAGTCTGCTCCAAGCTGTTATAGAAGCTGTCGACCAGATTACCGATGAAGTCATTCTCAGCTTCATCAACCCTTGAGACAACCTCGGAGCAGTTTACCATCCCAGTCGACACCGCCGCAGAAGAAGAAGCGGGAACATCGACAGCAGCAGGGCAAGCCAAAGGCGACCTCGGTGGAGTCCTCAGCGACACCAGCACGCCAGCCACCGTGGAAGAAGGACTGGCAACCACCTCCTGAGCAACAGGCTCAACCACCAGCGTTGGAGAGGTAGGGCTCACAATCACCCTCAATGCCGTATTCGGCAAAATAGCCGGCACCTCACTCGTTGATGTAACTGGAAGTGAGGATACCTCCGGGACTGCCGCCCCTTCAGCCTCTCGCCTTTCAGCTGACATGGGTTGATAAGAAGGCAGGTCACCATACAGCGCATCCAACACAGCAGCGTCTGCCCCGGTCGAAGCGCTCATATCGCCCCTTGACTCTTCAGGGAAACCCGCCGCTTCTTTCGAAGCTGATGCACCTTGGGGACGAATACCTGCAACAAAACCAAGGTCAAAAAGGAGACGCAGCAAACAGGCGAGGACCAAGAGATCTTAGTCTTACCGAAGGCCGATGTCACCTCGTCAGCCGTATCAGAATCCAGGGGTCCCATCGGAAAGTTCTTACCAGACTCAACGCGGATAGCCGGCCCGCTCGCCGATTCCTCCGCAGACCACCCGGTAGAGCTGGAGGCCATAGGACTTCCTTTAGAAGTCCCAGCGCCCGACGGGCCAATGTCGGCCGCATCACCTCCAGATTCCTCCGAGCGAGTAAAGGAACCAGCAGCAGCTCCATAAGCAAATAGAGGATCATACTGGTCCCCTTGCTCCCCATGCTCCTCAGCTCCTGCAACAAAAAAGCAAATGATGAGTTATTTAAAGTGCGCTGAAGGCATATTAGATGGGGGCCAATCTTACCAGTAGTCGGTTTAGCAACCGACGGCTCAGCCACTAATGGAGCAGCAGAAGGAGGCACAGCAGAGGGCTCACCCTCTACCACGAGGGTAGGAGTCTGGCGACGGGGCCTCTTCGCCGACGACTTCCTACGGGATCCACTCCCACGCTTCCTTTTGAAGTGGACATCAGAGTCCTCTTCCTCCACTTCCTCCACATGTTGTGAGGGAGCTGTCCCCACTACACCAGATCCGGCTTCACGAGCATCAGCTTCATGGGCATCAACCCTCATCCCCGCCTCGAAGCAAGGGCTCCCCGCATCAGAAGCCCCGCTGTCATCTACAGCGATGAACTCCTCTATGCCAGGAACACGGACCCGTTTGCCCTCCATCTTATCAGAAGCCTTCTGCCTCATCCGATGAGAAATTAACCTCACACCCGAACGGTTGACATTAAACCTAGCAGGTGTAGAGTTCGAAGCCGCATACCATTGGCAGAAACACAGGGTCGTCCAAAGGCCGGGATCCCTCAGCGGCGTGCGTAGCCACGCTCCAGTTCATCCGCGGTAAAGAACCGCCAAGCACGAGCCCCATCAATGAGGCTCCCCATGAAAGCCAGGTCCGGATTGGGGTTGCCCACATACAACTGGTCATACCCAAATTGGCGGGCAAACCGGCTCGGGACGTAGGGCTCCAGGTAGCAGGTATCCCCACTCCTGTACAGCAAATGCGAGGGCCGGATACAGACCAGCCACTCGAAAACACCCCGACTCATGGGAGACCGACCTGATTCCACATCACGGAATTCCTCGTTGTATCCTGCACCCGCAGGCGAGGAAAACAACGGAACAGGCTATAAGCGTCATAACGACGCACTAACTTACGGGCCTCAGCCACATAAGTTTTCTGCCACGAACGGCCTTCAAAGCGACGGAGAAGCGCCGTTTGAACACCCTGCGGAGGGTCTTCCCCAGCTCCAATCAAACTGGGACAGTGCAAGGCGAACCACGCCATCAAGTAGGTGTACGGTAAACCTACCCTAGGATTGGGTCCGTCACAAGGCAGGACGGCACCCTTCCCTCGCCTTGACGCCATTGGCCTGCAGAAAGCCTCCGTCAGTGCACGAAGGCCCCTCTGAATACAACACACCATGGCCGGGAGAAGACCCAGACGGTGGCCATGAACCAAGCGGACGGCAGGCAGCAGCACAGTCGGGTGGACGATGTCACCCGAAGAAGAAGGCACGACACATTTCTTTAACCAGATGGTTAAGAAGCCGGCTAGCAACGCCTTGCGAGACATAGGCCGACGGGCCTGATGGTGAAAGCTCCGAAGAACATCACCCTTCCCAAGAGGACCATCATCTTCTGCCACGACGATGTCCTTTTCAGCATGCACCTCCATCCTTGCCAAGATGTCTTCTTCAGCAACTCCGCAATGAGCTGCCTCAGGTGCACTAGTCATATCCGGGAACAAGTAGTTCCCCCAGCTCTTCAAGCTCTTCGAGCTACCCTTGCCACCAGTATGGATGCTGGAGCAAATGTGCAAATGGCACATCAATTCCCGATATGTCTCGAGCAGAGCAGGCTCCTGCTTCTCCAGAATAGCCAACTCCGCTTCACAAGGAAAGTACTCTTCGTATGGAAGAGACCCGAAGGGCAAAGCAGAGATCTCCCGCATCTCATGCAGGGCCATGCCCAACTCACCAACTGGGGTGAAGAAAGTCCCCGAGGCCGGGCAATACAACTCGAGGATGGCGTAGAAGCACGCCACCTTCATCTCAATGCCGTAGCAGGTCGCCCTGACGGCCTCATGGAGGTTTAACCTCTCTAAGTCCCCTCAAAGTGGGTGAGGATATAGTTGGTCAACTCCGCCCACCACGATCTAGGAGGGTGGACCCAACCAGGAGTCCTGAAATCGGTGGCGGGGTAGTTCCCGTTAACTTCGCAGAACTGAGTGCCAAAGGTCGGCGCCGCAGCTGGGTTCTCTCCTACTGGAAGGTCCCGCGATACCTTCCCAGGGTATAGCCCCATTATGCTACGAGGAGGACAGCCCTCGAATAGCCCGACTGGAATGTCAACCTCCCGACACTCACGGACTCGGCGTTTAGGCTCACGCCCCACGCCATCTTCCGAGCCTGAGTTGCGCTCGCGAAGGAAGACAAAGCAAAATGCCGCTTAGTGGACGGGAGATAGAATCTCTCGCCGTCCAACTGGAAGATCCACTGGCCTTCACCGGCCTGCAGCTGGCGATCGGGATCAGGTGCAGCATCCCCGAACATGAAGTCAGGCTTTCTGTAAGCCTGACGGTCGATATCTTCAAGCGGAGCCGTAGTCAAGATGCTCCGCATGGCCTGCGGACGACCCTCCTGGATGAGCGTATCCCGTACAAGAGAGCTCGGCTCACTGAACAATGAAGCCTGCCCATAGAACTGCAAGCTGATGCTTCCGCCTGCTCGACTGGCTACACCGAACAGACTGTTCTGGAGGCCGGAGGCGTAATGTACTGCAAAAACAGAAATGAGCTATGATTAGTTCACCAATTAAGTGGATGCGAAAGCATAAAAATTCACTAAGGCATAGCCTCGCCCAGCAAGCAGGGCCTGCAAGGCGATAGCTTTGAAAAAGCTTCACTTCATGGATAAGACTGCATCTTTGCAGAAAATATCCAAAGCGCCAGCTTCGCTTAAAGCAGGAAGTGACATAGCCCTAAGGGCTGACGTCATCAAAGGGGCATTATGGTCAAAAGTCATCATGACTGAGAGGACTTATTCAAGTCCTTCTCCTCAAACAGTACGGAGATGGCCCAAGTTATGGCTTCGTGCGAAAGCCCAAAGAAGAACTGTTCAGTTCTTACTTCCCTGGTGCAAGCAAAATAGGGAAGTTGAAGGGAAACGAGTTCCCTGATAAGGACAGATCATATTTGATCGTCCTAATGGCCGAGTATCGGCTCCAAAAGATGGAGACCACTCTCTAATCAGACAGAAAAATTCCTTACCGGTGATCGGTCGCTCGATGATCAGAGGAGGAACGCCCTCCGCCGCAGAAGTCGCCACTTCTTTCCCGCTCGTCTCTTGGGCGCCATTGAAGGAATGCAAGAGTGCTCAAAGTACTCTGAAGCAAAGGAGGAAGAAGAAGAGGAAGAGATAGAAAGTTCTCTAAAATAAAGGGAGATCTTCCCATATTCAGCCCAATCGGGCTTTTATAGGCCAATCAGCGCCTGAAACGAGGCCTCGAAAAAAGGCCCATGCCGCCGTTTCGAATTAATTCGAAACAGCGCCCGAAGCGCCTTCCTGAGAAGCGCCGGTTCAACTCTACTAAGAGTTAACTTCGCACTAGTGCAAAAGTGCGGACTTCGCACAATCCTTCAAGGGCTTCGCTGAAAGGCCTACCTTAGCCCTCTAAAAAGCGTGCTGCTCGCGAGACATGCCAGTCTCGCGAAGATCATTCGAAAGAAAGGACTATGTCCTTAGCTCCGCACACAGTTTAAGCCCAGCAATGGCCAAACTCTCAGTGAAAGCAAGCAAAAATCAGATGATCAGACGATGAACTTTCATTGATTCAAAAGCAAGGGTACATTGATATTACATCAAAGTTGTGTTTCATACAAACACATTCAGTTGCCCAACAAGATCATTTGAGGCATACAAGCGGTTTTATCTGCTCCCAGGCCAGACCAACGGGACAGGAAGGGCCTTCCTCCTGCATAAGGCTGTAATCAGTGGTGCCACAAGGACACGGTCATTTTTCTCCACAAAATGGCAGGTCTTGCCAGGCCATTTTTGTTGAAGCCTGGCAATAAAGCTTATCGCCGCCAACACGTCAGATCACCTATAATGGGAACTAGTTTTGATGCCACGGATCTGACGGGTGTGAGGCCCGCTCCCCTGAAGTGGATCGTCCCCGACAAAGGCCACCAAAGTTGAAAGTCGGCAACGATGTCAGTGATCTCACTGATCACCTCCGACGAAGCGGCGGCCAGCCTCACCTCAGAACGAATCGTCTCGGGTAAGAGGCTGCCAACAGCCCCTGGGACGCGCATTCGCTGCCCCGAATTGTTCCTCCTGCTTAAAAGTAAAGCTTCAACCGGGAAGCATAAGGCAATTTTATGGCTTCTTCCATCAAGTTACCAGACTGGCAAGCATAGCTCGCTGCAAGGCAAATTGGAGCAAGTTAGCAGTCAAGCACAGAAAGAGCTGCAAAAATACTAAGTCAGATTCTTCGGCGGCAAGGTAATCCAACTTCAGTCAAGGCAGAGGATAAGCCTCGCCTGCACGGCAACCATGGGCTGGTTCAGCAAACGCCAAGTCCTAGCCTCGCCTATACGGCAAAGTCAGACTGATCTTGTGAAGAACAGTCTCAACCTCACCATATGGCAAGACTGGCTCAACTATTGAAGAAGCCAAGTCCCAAGTCCTGCCTGCGCAGCGGACTTAACAAGCAACGATCTTTCACTGATCAAGCCAAGATGATAGCTTCACAGAAAGCTATGATGAGATCCTTCTCTGCAGCAGCCAATTGCAAGATGAAGAACAAGGGAAGCTAATCCCTGAAGCGAGCTGCCAGAGTTAAATCAAGGGAGATGAGTTCCCTAAAAGCAGTGAAGTCTTTGAATGATCAAGACTTACTGGTCCTTGGCCGGTTAGACAACCAGAGCGGGTTTTCCCACTAATTCAGAGATCTGAGTATCTCTCACAACCAAGAGAAGAGAAGAAAAAGGCAAGGCATTTCTCTTCAGAGGACTGTAGTGTCCTATTTATAGGCCCCATGGCCTGAGTGCGATCACCTCAAGCGTGGAAGCACGAGCGCATTCAAGGCATTTACTGCGCCTTGATGGAAGGGACGGTTTTCTCTTGGAACCGTGCAAAGGGAGAAAACGTCTCCCTCATAAAAGGCACTTATGGCGCCTTGAATAAAGGGAATATCCTCCCTTGGAAACGTGCAAATCGGAGAACATCTCTCTCGATTGGCGCGAAAGAAGGAATGATCCTCCTCGTAACCGTCCCACGGCAGTTGGCTTTGAAAAGGCAACAGGAGTTCCAAAGCGAACTTATTTCTTGGAAGCCCAGTTACTGAGCTACCCCGACGCGAAGCTACTCGCGAACCAGTGCAATTCTTCGGCGAATTCATCCCAAAGCAGGATTGAAGGCGAAGCTGAACTCAACCATCATGGCGACGTTCATACTCCACATACCATCACAGTAGTTCAAAGTGTTTCGAAGTCTGAGCTATTGCAGACTCTCGAAAACTTTGAAGGGGGTCTTGTTGACACTTAAAAAAGACAAGATTCTCATTGGTCCGAACGATGTCTAAACTTGTTGACATTTACAAAGACAAGGGACAGACGAGCTGAAGACCAGTTTTCACCCACCTCCAAGGGACAGGGAAGCGGTTTGGACTCCACTGATCCAGCAAGCAGAACAGTGAACCCGGATTGTTTCTAAACAGACCTCAGCAGGTCTAAAATGCTAGCATTTAGCATTACATTAGCCCAAGGAGATAGCCTCGTTTGAGAGGCTAGCATCATCCAGAGCATCGCCAGGAAGCTAACTGATAGCTTCGCTGAAAACCCTCTTTTCGGACTTCGCTAGGAATTGCCTCTAGCTCCGCTATGAGCTTCAAAGCGGGCAGCTCCGCTATCAGCCTGCTATGGTCAACCTTTGACCAATCAAAATCTCCTGATGAGATCGGATTCAATCTAATCAAATCCAATCAGGATTCAAATATGGCAGGTGATTGCCGCAATCTCTTGACTCTCTTGAAACGAGTAAGAGGATCAGGGAGAATCTCCTAACAATATGGAAAGGATCAAAACAGATCAACCGACTTGCCATTTTCTAGCTCCGCAGAAGCTATCCTAGCCTCACAGTAAGGTTACTTTCCAGATTCAAACAGATTCGGTTCAATCTGTTTCCATATCTTCGAAGGGGACGATTATACCCTTGCTCTCCCTATAAATAGCCCGTCAGGGGCACAAAGGAGAGAGATCGATCAAAGGAGGGATCGATCAAAGGAGAGAGATCGAACAACGGAGAGGAATCAAGGAGAGACGCATACATACGGGAGGACTCCACAAGCAGAGGCTTCTTCACAAGGCACCGCGTGCTCTCAAATTCAGGGACTTTTTAGAGAATTGCTTTCTCTAATCAGGGTGTTGATACCCTAACATCGTCCTTCTTCTCAAGGAATCTCCGGAACCAGGCGAGAAGGAATTCCTTATTGAAGGCGATTTTGAGAAGCAGCAAGAGGGTTCTACCAATCCTCTATTCTCTGATTCCCCGAACCAGGCGAGAAGGGAATCTCATCGCTCGCATCGTCAAAGGGACAAAGTGGTCGCGCGCTGACCAGACTCCTATCGGCACATTTTCCCAGAATCTCTGAGGAGATCTACTTGTAATCTTTTGAGAATACTTGTAATTTAGCTCCTCAAACTTTTATTGTAAGTTTTTCCCCTTTGCAAACATAATGGAAAATAGTCAAAACTCAATCCAATTTGCAAATTAAAAATCCCAGAAGCTGTCGCCGATACGGGCGACACCGGTTTGGCCGGATTTTCGATAAATTCAGAAAAATCCTCAAAAATATCCGAACGTAGATAACACGATTCTAAGATGCATGGTGAAAGCGGATTCTCAAAATTCTACCCCGTTTGTGAAATAAAAAGCGGAAGGCCGGTTATCGGTATCGGTCGACACCGACTACGGAGATTTTCCAAAATAATGCAGAAAATTCCAGAAAAATCCTGAAAAATCTCAAATATTAGAAAATAATTTTTGAAACTGAAATCGGCTCAATCAGACTACCAAGGAGGTCAAATCAATTTTTGTACGTCGTATCGCGTACCGATACTATGATACGTACACCGGGGAGCAGGGGGTACATTTCTCCCCACCTTACAAAAAATTGCGTCCTCGCAATTTCAATCAGGTGTGAGAACAAGATGTTCAACCCCAAAGCCGAAATGTTACGGGTCCACGACACTTCCGCTGCGCACTCTGCTATCTATAAAGATCTCGGGATGGAGAAGTAGTGTAGTGAACTAATCCTAACAGATGGGAAGCAAGATGATGCAAGAAAGTGAGAAGGAAATCGGATGTTCTGGTTGAAAACTGGAAGGAAAGAATACAAACGAGTCAAGGAATGAATTGTCAAGATCATGATATTCTTGTACTCGTTGCTAGAATCCCCAAATTCAGATACAGATCAGTTAATCTGAACCTGACTGTACTGTTGGTAAGAGCCCGAGTATTGACCCAGGTGGTTACCCACACCAAGTGTGAACCTAGGCTCTGATACCACTATGTAACGCCCCGATCCCAAGGGTACGGAGACGTTATGGCGACGTACATACGCGAGGTGAAAACACTCTCACGCGTACGTTAAGCCTCAGTACAGGAAATAACCTCCACATCTACATGAGTTCCAGCATGAAATAAGTACAAGAATACCTGCAGAAGAGGTCAGCGATCATAACAGATATGAAAAATAAGGACAAATAAGATAGCAGAAATAAAGCACTAAGATACCTATGAATAGTCCCGAGGAGGAATCTCCTATGTGACTCCCAGGCACTCTCTGATACTACGGTAACTCGGATCTCCAACCTGGGCACGCAAACCCAGGGTCGTCAGAAAGCAACCTAGTGAGTGGTAAAATGAAGGAGGCAGTAATATATACTATAGTACTACAAGCACGATACTAATATATAATGACGTGGTAATAGTGATACCATATAATAATCAGTAGGAATAATAAACATGAAAGCAGTGAAAATACATAAACATGTCATCTTTTAATACCATCACTACCTAGCCGGTTATCATCTGGTCATGTCTATAGTCGTCTCCAGTTTATATCATAAATAATGTTGTCTAGTGGAATATGCTAGTGGTGACGTGATAGAAGTGGACATGCAGATGTGCATATGCCATATGCCCCTAATACGGTGTCGTGCATATACAGTAATGATGTCTGAGATACAGAACACATAATATATGCAATGCAGAACATGCGTCGTATGCCATGCAATGCAGGACATGCGTCGTATGCCACCACAGAAAGTGTAACATGTATCGGGTAAAGTAATAAATAGACATGTAACATGATATCGGATAAATGATCAGGTACAATAAGAAGTACAACTATACAATAGGAAACACGTATCAGGCAAGGAACAGTAACAAGTAGTAAACATGTATCAGGCAAGTCATGTTATTTATACAATAGTAGCAATCAGTACCACCTGGTATTTTAATTACTCTCTTCCAGTGTCCCATACCACTGGCAGTTCATACTGGAGCCCGCACTCCAGTCGAACCCATCCGGACATGGCCTACGGGTACCATTATCAAAAGAGAGAGTAACCAAATAACAAGTGTTCCCGACGTCACTATTATGTATACTGGTTTTATTATGTTAATTGGAAACTCATGGTCGAGGAGTTCTTATCGGGTGGGTGTATCCCGTGCATACCCGGGACAACGACCTTAACAGACCCCTGGCTGCTGAGACCAGGGCCAGCCCGCTAAGGCTGTAACATGTACGAGAACTCCATGAGCTAATCACAATAACGGGAAACGGGAGCTCATGAGTAATAACAGACGGTAGCCAGCACTACTCCGTCCCTGCAGTGGGACAAACAATGGATCCAAACATCCACCCGATATGATCTAGTCAACCGTCAAGTCTCCCCCATACCCAAGTTCTCTTTATGATATGATATGTCAAGTATACAATGTAACAAGAACCAATACAATACATGATATGGCTAACATGATAACTGGACCAGAGCTCTGTTGATAGCATAGAACATTATCACGAGAATCAGGAACAATATAACATGATCAAGATAACATGAACAATATACCGGGAAACGGGAATAATAGATGTGGGATCCCCACATATCGCATATCAACAGTTCTCATGTCCAGTATCGGGAACATCCATATCAGTAACGGGAACATGTATCCAGTAACGGGATTAACAATATCAGTAACGGAAAACAAGCATATAACATGTATCCGATAACATGGAACAATAATACAGGTAATTGAAATGGGGATCCATATGACAAGAATAAAGAAATCATACATGCATGTGTAACAGTGACATGACGAGAATCCATAGCATGATGAGAATAATAATATGAAATGTGGTAGTCATATATGTGTAGCAATAATCCGTGTAATCTATCTGTGTCATAACAGTGGTCCGTGTAGCACAGCATAGCATGGCTAGTGAACTACCGTAGCCGTGTAAAGATGATACCAGTGCATGAAATAACGGTATCTAGCATGCATGTCTAGTAACAGTGTAGTGTCACCGAGTATCGTGGATTCGTATACATATGACTATCGTTCTCTAATTGTGATCCAATATATGACATAATAGTGTTCATGAAGATGGTAACACAGTGACCTGTGTGTCCGTGGCTGTGCAGGTATGATGACCGTGTCTGAATAGTCTATGTCAGTATTTCTGTTACTATAATTATCTCCTTATTACATCAGGAAATACCTAACCATATTACAGGAATCACCTATTACAATGGGCGTCCAACTAGTACCAGTTAATATTTAATTATTACCGTCTTTTATCCATAATCACGATATATCAATCACTGTTACTAAACATGATAAAATATAATTTATAAAAGAAAAGCACTCACAAACTAGCCATAGGATGGTAGCTCTCTTCCTACGATCGCAACGGATCCAGAATCGCCCGGATCGGAGTCCGGATGCTCCAGATATCGCCCGAACACTAAATCATAACAAATAAAGTTAAATATGTAAATAAAAGAATTTAAATGTAATTAAGAATTGAATCAGGGGGTTTTCTGTAAATTTACCTTTATTGGGTTTGGATGCGGGTTTGGGCTCATAATGGGTCGGGTTTAGATCCGATACCCAAACCAAATGACTTAAGTTGAAGTGGGTTAGTGGGTAATGGGTAAGGCTTATTGGGTAACGGGTTTCCAATCAACCAATAGGATTATAATGGGTTCGGGTGTGAACCCGAACCCAACAAAACACACACACTCACACACACACACACACACACACACACACACACTCACACAGCACACACCCTCACACACATATACAGCACACACTTACACTCACACTCACACACACAGCACACACACTCTCACACTCACACACACACAGCACACACCCTCACACACACAGCACACACTTCACTCCTACCCACTCTCACACTCACACACACAGCATACACCACCACACCACCACACACACACACACTTCACTCCTACCCACTCTCACACTCACACACACAGCATACACCACACACCACCACACACACACACACACAACACACACACAGCACACCACACACCACCACACTCACACACACATCACTTACAGCAGCAGCAGCAGAGGTGCTGCTGCTGCTGTGGGTGTCAGGACCGGCCAGCGCTGCTGGCCGGCGATGGAGGAGCCCGCCGGCGGCGGGCCTGGCCGCCGGCGGTGGTCTGGCTGGGGGGAGTGAGAGAGAGAGAGAGAGGGAGTGAGAAAGTGAGAGAGAAAATAGGGGAAAATAGGGGCGGCACCCATGGCCGGAGACGGCGACGGCCAAGGCCGGCTGGGGCGCGGCCGCCGCCGGCCGGGCACGCACCTGCGGCGCGTGGCCGAGGGAAAGCACGGCGGTGGCACGCCGGCCACCGCCTGGGGCATGGGTCTGTTTCTCTGGACAGGGGAGAGATGAGAGAGAGAGAGAGTGTGATAGAGAGAGAGATAGAGAGAGGAGAGAGAGAAATTGGAGAGAGAGCGTTTAAGATTTTAGAGAGAGGAAGAGAGAGAGAGAGAGGTTTAAGGGGAGAGAGAGAGGCGGTGGGAGTTTGGTCAGAGGCGGTGGGAGTTTGGTCAAAGGCGGTGGGGAAAAGAAAGTGCTGGAACGAAGAAGAAGGGAAAGGAAAAGAAAAAGAAAAAAAAAGAAAAGAAAATATTTAAAATAATAGTATTTTAATAGGTCAAAAATTGACTAGCTCCGATCGGTGCCCAAAAATTACAAAAAATAGAGAATATTATCCTGAGACGTAATATGAAGACGGTTTGTCAAAACTCAATCCGATTTGCAAATTAAAAATCCCAGAAGCTGTCGCCGATACGGGCGACACCGGTTTGGCCGGATTTTCGATAAATTCAGAAAAATCTCCAAAAATACCCGAACGTAGATAACACGATTCTAAGATGCATGGTGAAAGCGGATTCTCAAAATTCTACCCCGTTTGTGAAATAAAAAGCGGAAGGCCGGTTATCGGTATCGGTCGACACCGACTACGGAGATTTTCCAAAATAATGCAGAAAATTCCAGAAAAATCCTGAAAAATCTCAAATATTAGAAAATAATTTTTGAAACTGAAATCGGCTCAATCGGACTACCAAGGAGGTCAAATCAATTTTTGTACGTCGTATCGCGTACCGATACTATGATACGTACACCGGGGAGCAGGGTTTACACTAGCGCTTAGCATTTTTTCGCTAACTCTGTTCGAGCATAGTTATGTCGTGAGTGCGGTGTCGCCACAGCAGTAGAATAACATTCATACACTCGCTCCATTTTATGCGTTTAGCCGCGCCGCGAGTGGTAACCATGCCAAACATGATGGTGTCTAGTGCTTTACGTTAGCTTCGCTCCAGCTTGCTTAGCTTCGCTTGGATGTTCGCTTTCTTGCTAATTGCGTACTTGACAATTTATCTATCCTTCTATTAATAGTCGTGAAGAGTTTGAAACCTATATTTATACTGTTTTATAAAACTATATCATTTTTCTGTATTCGTACTGATCCTCTGTATTGGTATTATTTTTCTGTTTAGTGATACCTACTATGCTTACCACCTGACATGCTATTACTTAACACCTGACTTCTGCATGCTATTAGCTGACTCTTGCTTGTTATCTCCCGATACCTATTTGATATCACTTATCACCTACCACTGATACATTACACTTGTCTTGTGATTATCATATTTCAATAATTCGGTCTTGCTATCCTGTATTACATATACAATGATCTGTATTTCTAGTACTTATGAACTCCTGTAACTTCTGAACATGTCTTACTCTTGCTATTCCCATAATATGATAATTACATCGTAATAAACTATAAAAAGAACAAC
Organism: Agave tequilana; assembly: GCA_038442645.1. NCBI lineage: Eukaryota > Viridiplantae > Streptophyta > Magnoliopsida > Asparagales > Asparagaceae > Agave > Agave tequilana. The sequence continues at coordinate 27,036 of JAVJIF010026786.1, read as the reverse complement.
TTATAACGGATAAGGGGAAAATTGATGAACTTCAAGTGGTGAATATGTTTACAGTGATATTAGGTATGTTGTGCAACTCCAACTTTCGGATCTACCTGAGGGCCTTCAGGTGTCCAAGAGGAGCGCTGACTCCCTACCTCATGTTATATTCCCGATTGGGCATAATATAAGACCTACCTTCCTGTTTGCCTAGCGGCAGGTTTCGGGTTAGCACCAGAACATCCTGGGCCGTGGTTCTCGGTATATACTGGACCCAGTGTGAATATAACTCATTGGTTTCATCATCAGCTTCCAATAACATCCTCGACTTACTCATGTATGGAGGTATGTGGGATGGAACGTACGCCTGTACACATACTTAGATATATAGGCCGGACGAGTAATACTAATAAGATACAAATTAACAATTCGTTGTTCATTTTGCAATTTGGGTTGTATACACTCGGATTACGGTAACATGGGGCATAAGGAATATAGATTAGGATTTTTTTGTTTGGATTATTCCTTCAATGTACTTGTCTCATGATCGTAAACTGAGTTTATACAGTTGGTTTTGCTTATATTCGGTATTATCAGTTTTTATCAGTTTTTTTTATCGATTTTTGGTTTTCTATCGATTTTCTGATGTTTTCTTAGTTTAGGAGACAATTCAGGTTATATGAACTCAGGATACAGTGATGTGAGATGTAAGGTATATATATATAAGGGTTTTCTTATTTGGATTATTCCTTTGATGTACTAATCTCACGGATCAGTAATTTGGGCTTATATAACTAGTTTCGCTAAATTTACTTTACCTATTGCCTTCTTACCTGCTCTTGTATGTCTGTGCTCACGATATGATTTTCAATACATACTTTTTGACTTGGATTTATCAATACACGTGTGCTTATCTATGCACGCCACTTGGCATTTACCACACCACTCGTTGGGGAGTTCTGACTCCCCTAAACCTGCATGTTCAGATTCTGAAGCTTGAAGCTTGTGGATTCTTCTGATTGCTAATCTGAGATGCATAGAGGAAGCGTGAATTTTTAGCAGACGGTCTGAAGCCCTATCCTTCCAGGCCCTATGCTCATCTTTCGAGTTTTCCTTTTGTAACTCGTGAGCATTTTTTGTGCTGTTCATAAGTGTACATCTCTTTATGTAACGCCCCGATCCTGAGGGTACGGAGACGTTACTGCAACGTATATACGCAGGTCAGAAATACCCTCACGTATATACGCTAAGCATCAGTACAGGCAAGAATCAGAGTACGGAAGCACGTGGTGCATTATACATTCCAACATATGAGTACAATTACAAAGTTATCACCAGAGGTGATCCAATATTACATGAATATTACATCACAGACACGCGCAATTGCGAGAATACAAAGGATGTACAAGTATGAACAGTACAAATGGAAGCTCAGAGTCACAACAGGAAAACTCTGGAGCCGAACAGGGGGTCTGGAAGGATAAGGCTCTGAACGGTCTGCTGGGGATCCACGCTTCAGCTGCGCCACTCTGATCAGCAACTGGGAGAATCCACACGCTCCAAGCTCCATGACCTGGACATGAGGATCCAGGGGAGTCAGATGAAACTCCCCAGGCGAGTGGTGATACGAATGCCAAGTGGCGAGCATAGGTAAGTATATGTAAAGCAATAAAACCAATAAAGCCGAGGACGAGCAAATCTGATTGTATGGTTTCAGATCACAGCTCCATAAGACTAGTACGTCGAAGGAATAATCCAAACAAGGAAACCCTCATCTATATACCTTTATCTCATGTCACCATAATCCAAGCACATACAACCCGACTGTACTCAGGGCATGATAAGATAATGAACAGGAGGCAGGTGGATACAAGGGATAAAGCAGAGCATGAGCAGTTAATACTATAATACTCATAAAGCCGAAAATCTGAAGTAAAATCCCGAACAAGCAAATATGGTAAGGCATATCACAGATTCATAGCCGTTTAAGCTGCAGGCTTCAGTATGCGTCCCATTCCACATACTTCTACTTACAACTTAAAGAGCAGGTTATTATCTTGACACTTTATTATTATTATTACTCGTATTACCCTGATATCTAGATATGTGAACTAGCGTCCCAGCACACATATATCCATATCTGAGTAAAGCAAGGTTGTTATTGGAAACCAGCGGGGGTATCAACGAACTATGTTTACAGTGGGTCCCGTACATATCCGGGACCACGGCCCAGGATTGTTCCGCTGCTTGGTGACGGAACCTGCCGCAAGGCTAACAGGAGGGACATATGTATGCCCTTATCATGATGGTACCAGGAAGGAGGGAGCCAGCACTCCCCTCGGTCCCCTGGAGGCCCACAGGTCAGACCGGAAGTTTTTAGTTGCACAACATGCCTAATACTACTGTAAACACGAACACATATTGATAGCCGCAAGTTTCCCCCGACCCGATGCAAGTTGGTCCTTTTTATGGCTTGTTAACAAGATTATCAGATTACGGGAATGAGTAGGAATATAACTGGTTATAACAGGAGATGGCCCTACAGATTCAAGAGGTGGCCCCCACCACGTATGTGGTGTGGCACTTTGTTCCATGTGGCACTTTGCTCTGAGGGAAATAGATTCTAGAGGTGGCCCCCACAGATTCAAGAGGTGGCCCCCACCACGTATGTGGTGTGGCACTTAGTTCCATTCAGGATAACAGGTCACTGTATGCAATACAGGATAACAAGGCAGGATTCCCGTAAACGTGATAATCACAAGATCAAGTATATCATGCTGGGTGTCAAGTGATAGCATGACAGGAGAATGATATTGGCAGGTGACAAGTCATGTCAAGAGATTGATATTAGTCTGGTGGCAAGTCATGTCATAACAAGCGGCCTTGCCAAGAAGTAGCATGTCAGGAGTCAGGTGATAACACATCAGTTGACAGGTGATACAAACAAGTGTTAAATAGTAACATGTATAAAGCATGTCAAGTGTTAACATATCAGGTAAGTACATGGCATGTGATAGAATAGTAGCTGAGCACAATCAAGCGGAGCTGAGCAAGCTGGAGTGTACAGGCAGCAAACAGTATTTAACACTAGAGCGTCTGGCAAGGTTACCGGGACAACTCAGCTTAAAGTGCGAGTAGAAAATCCGGCAGCATCTCGCCTAGATGAATCAAGTGGTAAAGCACTGAACGCTGATCATGACAACCAGGCGGGGCCGAAGACCTGACGGCCCCAATCACTTCCCTTTCGAGATAGTGAGTGACCGGAGGCTGCACTGAGAAACCTGACGGTCCCAATCACTTCTCTTTCGAGATAGTGAGTGACCGGAGGCTGAAGAACGGAGAGACCTGCCGGTCCCAATCACTTCCCTTTCGAGATAGTGAGTGACCGGAGGTTAAAGGCTGAGAGACCTGCAATGTTAGTACCACATGAACAAGAATTAACTACCATAATACAGGCATTCGTCACAGAGCAATACATGTCCAGACATTGGCACTCGGCCATACACAAATACAGGGACTCAGCCCAATACATAATACATGAAAACATGGAGTAAAACACATGTCGACCCGACGAAGCGGGGAAACCCAAATGGAGGCGAGAGCGAGAACACTCGCCTAAGTCTTTAGAAGACATAGTGAAATCCTCGATCCGGAATTCAGGGAATCAACGCGTCAACGCGTTAGAGAAAAGTGATAGAGAGAGGAGGAAATCAAGAGAGAGAAAGGAAAGAGAGGGAGGAGAGAGAACGTGAGAGCTAGAGAGAGAGGTCCATATTCAAAGAAGTAATTAACCACAGCAGACAGTCAAAGTTAGTCGACTAGGGAGAGGCAAGTAGTCGACTTATAAAGGAGTTAGTCGACTATAGAGAAAGGGATAGTCGACTAATAAGGTCGCGTCTCGTAGAGCCGCGTCTTCAAGAAAAAGTTAGTCGACTAGGAAAAAGGGGTTAGTCGACTAATAAGGTCGCGTCTCAAAGGGTCGCGTCTTCAGGAAAAAGTTAGTCGACTATAGAGAAAGGGGTAGTCGACTAATAAGGCCGTGTTTCAAAGGGTCGCGTTTTCAGGAAAAAGTTAGTCGACTAGGGATAAATGGGTAGTCGACTAATAAGGTCGTGTCTTCAGAAAAAGGGTTGTGTTTCAATGAGTTAGTCGACTAGGATAAGGGGGTAGTCGACTAATAAAGGGTTCAAGTCGACTAATGACTGGGTCAAGTCGACTAACAGAGTGCAAACAGAGAGCAGAACCTGACTTTTGAGGGTTTGTGTTTGTTGATTATCTTGCATGATATAAAAATTCAAGTATAAGAATAAGTTGTCCAAGTCTTTGGCGAGGAAAACCACTCGCCTAAAAATGTTACTTTGAAGCCTTGTGCATCCGGAATAATCGTTGTCGTCAATTATCACCAAAACGATTACCGGAATAATCGCGAACGATTACCGGAATAATCTACGGCGATATTGTCGACGAAGAAGAGCACGGCCCCAATCCGAAAGGAGTGGCCGGCCTTCACAAGGGACGGAGGTTGATGGTGCAAGTATAGTTCAATTTGAAAGATTGGAGTTTTGAAAACAAGGTTTCGGAGAACGAAGTTATGGCTCGTCGGAAAGAGCACGACGAGGAGATGAAGACGGCCGTTGGTGGCTAAGATGGAGTATGAGGTGGTGGAGATGGTGATGAAGCTATAGAGGTTAATGGGTCATTTGGGTGGAAAAGAAGAGGAAGAAGATGATGGTGGAGGTGGTGTTGTGGTTGAAATGGAGGAATAGATGGAGGAGAATGAGGTGGAGGATTTGGTGAAGGAGTGGTGGAGGAGATGGTGGTGGAAATGGAGGAGTAGTGGCCGGCCAAGGGAGTGGGCTACTGTTGGCCTCTCTGTTGGCTGCAAAAAGAAGAAGAGAAAATGAAAGAGGGAGAAGGAGGGAGTGGTTATATAATGGAAGGAGATATAATATAATATTGTTGTTCTCTCTTTCCAAGACAAAAGAGAACGCACAAAAGGAAGTTGTGTCTCCTTCTCCAAACGCAGCCCTCCACCTGCGTTTAGGCCAAAATAGGCCAAACGCGGGAATTAAAGCCGCGCCCAGGGAAAAAGCCAAAAAGCTGCGTTTAACAAAAGGACAAAAGTCATAATGACTTGATTGGAATTGATTAGCAGTGCATTAAATGCAGATAGAAATGGAATCTCCGCATTTAAGATCAGATCCGGGACTGAGGATTCTCGCGTCTGAGGAGGGAGAGAGAAAAATAAATAAATATAATATCTGGATAGATTCCGGTATTCGGGGAAAACACCGGAAACTCCAGAAAAGCCCGAAAAATGGAGTAACTCGGAAAGCTTCCCAAAAATTCTCAAAAATAATAAATATTATAAAAAGATTTTTGATGAAATCAGTTTTCAGAAATAAAATTCCATTTTCAAAATAAAAATCCTGAAGTCAACCGTCAATCTCTGTCTACACCGGATTGGCCGGATTTTGATAAAATCGGAAAATTCTCAGAAAAAGTATTTAGATAGAAAATATAATTTTAAGAAGTTATGGGAAAGCCGTTTCTTGAAATTCAACTCCGTTTGTAAATTAAAAATCTGAGAATCGGTCAGCGGTACTGGTCGACACCGGTTTTGAAGACTTTCAACTTAATTCAGGAAAATTTCAGAAAATCATAGAAAATCTAAAATATTGGAAAATAATATTTAAAACTGAAATCGGTCAAATCGGAATAACGAAAATACCAAATCGAGCAATTCACTAGGATCGGGTCCTCGGTTCAGACTAGGGCTGACTCCGGGTCCGTGAATCCGGATCAAAGACAAAACGATCATATAAAGAATTCATAATACAAAACAAATACAGGAAGCAAATCGAAAATACGGATATGCAGCTAAGTACGTATTCGGGGAGCGGGGTGTTACACTTTATATTCTTACATTTACGCCTATCGGTGATATAATATTCTTGTAATATTATGTCACATCCTGTGATAACTTTGTAATTGTTCTCATATGTTGGAATGTGTAATGCACCACATACTTTCGTACTCTGATTCTTATCTGTACTGATACTTAGCACATATATGTGAGGGTATTTTCAATCTTATACGTTGCAGTAACGTCTCTCTACCCGCGGGATCGGGGAGTTACAATAGCCTTATTTTAAAGAAAAATTTCGCTACAGTCACCTATTTTGTTTCATAATTAGAAAAAAAACTCAGCTCATAATTTTATTCACTACAGCCTATCCACATCAGCACAAATTAATTCCTTCCAACCATCACTTTTTATATATTTTTATTTCCTCTTTTACCCTTCCTCACGCCACCAACGTTACCCTTCCCTCAACCCTAACCTCGAGGCCGAGTAATTCACGGGTCGACCTGCGCGGTCAGGTTGCCGTAGGTTTGAAATAGGGCGGGGAGTCCCCTGACCAATTTTTTAGGATTGACCTTTTGTAGATCTCATTTGATGAGTTTTATTTGTGTTTGTGATCGATGTGGTATTTAGATCTGTAAAAAATTGAAAATCATTCGATGCAGGTGAACAGGGATCTGCTGATGATGGTGATGCTGATATGAGGACTGTGACTCTTGATTATAGTCCTATGTGAGGACTGCGACCTTTATTAGAAGAATGTGACTATAGACTCAATCCTTTAATTAATTGAAAATTAGGGCATTTGTTGATGTCCAGTCTCAATATAGACTGGAAATTGTATTTTCTTGGGGACTGCGACCATGATCACAGTCCTAATAAAAACTAAAAAATAAAGTATTTTTTGTGAGGATTGTGATCATGGTCACAATCTTATAAAGATTCAGAAATATGTCATAATAACAAGGATTGCGATCATGATCGATGTCTTATAAAACCTGAAAAAGAAGGTATTTTTGTGAGGACTGCGATATGGCCCCAGTCCTCATAAAGAAGAATGTGATCATGATCATAGTCCTATAAAGCTTAGAAACATGACATTTTTGTGTGGTCTGAGATCATGCTTTCAGTGCTCAGAAATATGATATTTTTGTGAGGATTGCGATTATGATCACAATTCTCAGAAATAAGGCATTTTTTTAAAGACTATCATGGTCGCAGTCCTTAGAAATAGAGATTTTTATGAGGACTGCTATCATAGTCGAAGTTCTCAGAAATAAGCTTTTTTTAAGGCTGCGATCATGGTTGCAGTCCACTATATACTAACAGTAAGCGGTTTGCTTTTTTTGAAGCGATTACTGTAGGGTATTTGCATTTTTTACCGCTGAGGAGTACTTCTGCGCTTAACACGTGGGCGCATCTGGTTGGTTTATAAAAGAGGTGGCTGAAGCACATAAAATTATAAAGCTGAATTTTTCCTAATTACTATTTGACATAGATAGTTGTAGCGAAATCTCTTTATTTTAAAGTTATATTTTTACAGTACTGTTATGACAATGAAAAAATATCAGAAAACGTCAAAATAAAAATACAAAATCTTTTAAATATATTTCAACTAATGTTGTTTATATTATTATATATTACAAATAGAAACTCTAATTTAGAGTAAAGTGTTCATCTTTGTTTTTTTTCTAATGCAACAAAATATTATATTGAATTAATATTTGATCTTAGAGCAATTTTACTTTTTTCCCCTTAAAAAGTCTCCTAAAATTCATATAAACATTTTGAAACATGTTTTGATGATCTTCCCTCAATTTTGACTTACAAAATATCTTCTGGAGAAAATACAAGTTAGGTAAAATATGGGATGTGCAAGATCTTACAGTAATAATTAATCGATTTTATTAATAGTTAAAAATTGTTCGTTATGAAGTCAGATTGGTAGGTAAAAGATACGCTAAGAAGGAGGGCATTGATTACAACTAGGTGTTCTTATCTGTAGTAAAGCATTCTTCAATTTAGATTTTGTTAGCGTTGGTAGCGCATTATACTTTGGAGATAGATTAGCTCAATGTGAAAACCACTTTTTTCAATGGGGATCTTGATAATGAGATCAATATGACTCAGCCAGCGAGAGTGAAAGCTGCAGTACATGAAAAACTTGTTTGCAAACTTAAGAAATCACTCTATGGATTGAAGCAATCATCAAGGCAGTAGTAGAAGCGATTTGATAAGTTTATGCATTGAGACATTTTGAGCCCATTTAGATGAACTACACGTGACTTGATCCCTTAGGCAGGGGGTACGTAGGCAGCCTTCATGGTGCAACCTGTTTGTTAAGTTGAAATTGGCGATTCGATGTTTTGGCTCAGATTTGAAAATCTTCACTGAGATGAAGAATTGTAAGGGAGAAGATCAAAAATGAAGTTTTTTTAAATTTAATTGGAGTTAGCTTTGAGAGAGGAGCAACACGGAGTACCGTTAGTTTCATATTGTAGGACCAAACTGATGTTACGTGCATACTTAGAAAGAGATCTCAGTGAATTTAGTGTTTACACAAGAGTTATAGGTAACTCAAAAATCTTGCTTGTGATTTGGGGGATATGATGGTTTAAGTCGGATCTATTATTCATTTCCTAGAGAACTTTTGAAAGCTGATATTTTTTGAAAGTTCTGGCCAAGCTTTCAAAAGCTCTGAGGCAGGTTTGCTCTTGGAGAAAGCACTAGAGCTTTTGAAAGCTTTGGGTCAAAATTGATAAATCCGGCACGAATTTAGATTCTGTTTCAATATGAATTTTGATTCTATTTTGGCCGAAATTCTGGATATTTGATTTTCTTTCGCTAGCAAAAAATATGAGATCTTTTGTGATCAATTGTATCAAGTTGTAAACCGTTTGGTGTTGAATAAAATCTTCTCCCTTCTGCCCCAAAAATATAAGCAAATTGTCAAGCCTCATTAAATTCTCGTTCTCCTGCTTTGTGCTATATTTATGATTAATCTCTCGGCATGTTCTTGTTCTGATCTCAACAATAACCGATGGTGCTTCCGCATAGCGCATAACATTATTGTCTAAACCAAAACTAAATTTCTTAAAATAATTTCTTTGAAATGTAAATGAATATAGGTGCATGAGATTATTGGTTGGATATCATTTAAACCTCCACAACGACCTTTACAAATAACTCCTTTACACTAAGAAATTGCAACTAATCTCATTCAATTATTATCTATGAATAACGCATGTGAGAAGCTAATCAAAATTTCATCAATCCTCCTCGCTTATTTTTCTACGTTTTAGTCAAAAGATTTGATGTTATATGTTACAACAAGTTCCCAAGAAACACAAATTAATCTAACTCTAAACACACAAAATACCTAAGAAAATAAAAGATTTAAGAAGAAGAATACACAAAATTATGTGGTTCGACACAAACAACCTATATTTGCAGACGAGGAAGAAGAAGAATACACTATAATTTGAGGAGCATAAAATGTGAAGAATTTCTCAAAATCTAAAGCCAATCTTAACCTTATCACTCTCTTAAATAGGGTGATTCAACAGAGAAGAAAGAAATCCAAAAGAGAAAACTAAAACATACAAGTATGCACAAAGTTTTTCTCTTGAAGGTGATGATAGAACTTGAATTAAACAAAATGATTCGATTTACAATATTCATCTTTGAAAGTAAACAAGATTAAAAATCATAACTTTATCCTTAGCATAGATCAAATTCTAGAAAATAGATCTAATTTTCATGGAAATTCAAAGGCATGAGAAAATAAAATGATAATAGCGAAAGCGTACTTTGATCCATGATTTTAATTCCTTGAATTGTTGGGATGGAGAAGGCCTTCCAAAAGATCCGTATTTCTCTAGAGTTTCTCTCTGCTTGAAGGGATCTCAAATAGAAGAAGATGATACGTTTTTTTTGGTGATCATGATCCTTTAAATAATAACTGATTCTATCAGTTTTTCTTTTTTTCAATTTGGCCCTTCATCAAATTAGAAATTACACAATTATCTCTATACATTAAATCTCATGATAATTTTAATACTTATTAGTCTAATTATTAACTTTATTAGATCACAATTAATTTGGACTATACTTTAAGATAGCAATAGACATACATATGTGAGCCCACACATGTTGAATTATTTCTAACAATTTTTCACTTGGGCTAATATGTTACCTTATAAATGTGTACACCTTATGAGCTCAAAATATTGCTATCATATAATCATGTATTCTTAATAATCTAATCCATGAACTTTACTGATATAGGACTAAAGAAATTTTTGTTACATTTAGTGTAACTAAACCCACCAATAATCACATATACCAATATAACCAAACGATATAGACCAATCATAGATGTGTAGCATGAATATTACATATGATGTGATCTGTGTTAATCTCACATTAAGGTGGCCCACTACCCTTGGTTAATTAATTAGATTCCTAATTAAAGTTAACTGATATTATGTGTGCCCAAAATTAAAGTTACAATTGTATAAAGTTATTAAATAATCTTTGTGGTATTAAGGGACCATGATGGGTGGTTTTATCACAAGAGATTAATTTGCAATTGTTGACCCTCATCTCTCCTCCTGAAAAGAAAACAGCCTACTCTCTTTCATTTTGAGAAGAACCATCATTATTGTTAGGGTTTGTGCAAGGAAAAGGAGACAGAGAGAAGAAGGGTTTGCATTAAGGTTTTGCAAGTATTAAAGAGAAGGATCAAGATCTTCATCCATCTACCTTCCTCAATCATTCAATGGCTTCAGGTATGGATTTATGTGTATTATTGAATTATGTGTATTCAATCCTTGAGATGCTTTGATTCTAGATCCATGGTAATTTAATCCGCATGATAGTTTTAATTTCTTACATTTGGTATCAGAGCCGTGTTTTAGAATCAATACATCTCAGATTATGAATTATGGGTAATTAGGGTTTTTTGATTATCAGTACAAAATCAATTTTTGATCTTTTAATTGTAGAATTTTAAGAGGATTAAATTGTACCCTAATATTCTGTTCATATTCCTCTAATTATGTAATTAATTGGGATCAAAATTCAGGAATTAGAAACCCTAATTTTCCCTAATTTTGGCTTCAGTCGATTAAGCAGGAACTGTTTTTGATAACTGCTTCGTCGACTATTAGTCGACTAGCCCGAAACACTAGTCGACTAAGTCCTTTTTCCAGAAAGTTGAGAACTCTCTGTTTCGGTACAGGAGTCGACTTGATATTTTGAGTAGTCGACTAATTAGGGTATAGTCGACTAATCCTCTTGCCCAAGTCGACTAACAGAGTGACCCGAAAGTTGAGAGCTCTCTGTTGACTTCAGGAGTCGACTTAATTTTTGAGTAGTCGACTAATAATAAGTATAGTCGACTTATTACTTTGACCTAGTCGACTAGACTTGATAATAGTTAGTCGACTTGACTTGACCCTAAGTCGACTTGACTTGACCCTAGTCGACTGGAACTTTCACTATAGTCGACTTATCCTGTTCCAAGTCGACTAGTAGTTCCTTGACCAGTCGACTAATGTTGGTCTAATTTCAATCATGAATGTATGTTACACATTTAAGTTATTGTGTTAATATTGATTGATGTTGGTCAAGTGATGAATTGGAGTATTATGGAATTACTCAAATAAAAGGTTAAAGAATATTATTGGTTAGTTTTGTATTCATACGGTTTATTGATTTAGTAGTTGCCAAAGTGACCTATATTAGTAAGCCTTTGAATATACAACTATATAAAAGACTTGTCATTGAGGGTGACATTAAAGACAATAATATACTCGATGGCGGTTCTAGTTAGGAGATTGGGACTGGCCCAAAGGAAAGTCTCTTTCAAATAATTATGAACCGGATAGGGTAGTGTAATTTATGTAACTTAGTGGTGTAGAATTGGATACCCAAAGGTAACATGACTTACTATCTAAGTGACATAAATTATATTAGACCTACATAGGTGATAAAAGTTCTCACCTAAAGAGTGAACACTAGATATGCTTAGGTTTCGCCCAAAGGAGGAATCAAAGTGATATCAATAGTTCATCTTCATTAAATTTAAGATTTTGTATTGATTCGAGGCCTTAATGTGAGCTATGTCCTATTTGTTTCAGTGACGTTCCCACTTCCCTACACTCCCATGCAACTAGCATTCCAGCTCTGGATGGTACAAACTTCAATGAATGGTTTGAACATGTCCAATTCACACTGGGTGTACTGGACCTAGATATGGCTCTTTTAGTAGAGAAACCTGATGAAGTGACTGATGAAAGCACAGCAGACCAGGTTAGCCATGCCAAAGCCTGGGAAAGGTCGAATAGACTCAGTCTCATGTTCATCAAGATGACCATTGCCAATAACATCAAGACTTCACTCCCTCATACTACTAATGCATCTGAACTTTTAACTGCTGTTAAAGACCGATTTAAGTCTGCAGATAAGTCATTAGCTGGCACCCTTATGGCTGAACTTACTATCATGAAATATGATGGTAATAGAGGAGTTCAACAACACATTCTTAATATGACTGATAAGGCTGCGAAGTTAGGATCACTGGGAATGAAAGTGGATGAATCCTTCTTGGTACAGTTCATCCTCAACTCACTTCCTCCTCAGTTCGGAGCATTCAAGATTCATTATAATACACATAAGGATAAGTGGAATCTGAATGAGCTAACTGGTATGTGTGTACAAGAGGAAGTGAGACTGAGGCAAGAAGGGCATCACTCAGTGTTGGCAGTAACTTCAGGAGCTATCCATAAGAAGGGTAAATATGGAAGAGGTAAGAGGTTTCCACCAAAGAAAGGGAATGACCATGGGGAAAGTAGCCAGGGTCATGGAAAGGTTTTCACTATCAAATGCTACTTCTGTGGCAGAAAAGGACATGTGAAGAAGGACTGCAACAAGAGGAAGGCTTGGTTCGAAAAGAAAGGTATAAATCTTTCTTTTGTATGTTATGAATCAAATCTTGCTGAAGTTCCTTCTAATACTTGGTGGATTGACTCTAGAGCCACAACTCACATAACTAATTCAATGCAGGGATTCCTTACCACCAGGAAACCGAAGGAAAGTGAGAGATTCGTCTTTATGGGGAACCGTCTCAAAGTGGAGGTCGAGAATGTTGGAACTTATCGACTACTCTTAGAGACGGGTCATCAGATGGATCTTGAGGACACTTTTTATGTACCTTCGATTTTTAGGAACTTAATGTCATTATCCAAATTAGATGTTGTTGGATATTCTGTTTTATTCAGTTGTGGAAAACTCAGTTTAATGTATAATTCAATGTCGGTTGGACACGGAATTTTATGTGATGGTTTATATAAAATTTCATTGAATGATGAGTTTGCACAATCTCTTTTATCTCTGCATTCGAATGTTGGTATTAAACGTGGCTTAATAAATGAAAAATCCTCTATCTTGTGGCATAGACGACTGGGGCATATCTCCAGGGATAGAATTATAAGATTAGTGAAGAATGGGATTTTGGATAACCTAGACTTCACTGATTTTGATGTGTGTGTGGATTGCATAAAAGGAAAGCAAACCAAACACACTAAGAAATGTGCCACAAGAAGTAAAGAGCTTCTTGAGATAATTCATACAGATATTTACGGACCACTCTCCATTCCATGTTTTACGGGAGAGAGATACTTCATTACCTTTATAGATGATCTGTCACGTTATGGTTATGTATATCTAATTCATGAAAAGTCTCAGGCTGTTGATATCCTTGAGGTGTTCATTACAGAAGTCGAGAGACAATTAGATAGAAAAGTTAAAATCATAAGATCAGATCGAGGTGGTGAATTTTATGGTAGATATGATGAGTCAGGACAACATCCTGGCCCATTTGCCAAATTTCTAGAAAAGCATAGTATTTGTGCTCAATACACAATGCCAGGTACGCCTCAGCAGAATGGAGTTGCTGAAAGGCGAAACCGAACACTTATGGATATGGTTAGGAGCATGATGAGCTTCTCTAATGTACCTAATTCATTGTGGAATGAAGCCTTAAAGACTGCTATGTATATCTTGAACAGGGTTCCTAGTAAGGCAGTCCCAACAACTCCTTTCGAGCTGTGGACTGGTAGGAAACCTAGTTTAAGACATTTACATGTTTGGGGTTGTCCAGCAGAGGCTAGAATATATAATCCACAAGAAAAGAAATTAGACTCAAGGACAATATCTGGATATTTTATTGGTTATCCAGATAAGTCTAAGGGGTACAAATTTTATTGCCCTAACCATAGTACAAGAATTGTTGAAACTGGTAATGCCAGATTCCTTGAAAATGGTGAATTTAGTGGGAGTGATGAACCAAGAAAGGTAGATCTTGAAGTGATAAGGGTGAATATCCCAATACCCCTTCCTTCAAGAGAAATTGTTGTCCCTCAGCTTGATCATCAAGCTGAGATAACAGAACAACATATTGATATTGGTTCACCACTTCATGAGGATATCGCCATTGAAAATGTTGTAGAACCACCACAACCGGCAGCTTTGAGGAGATCTCAAAGGGAAAGAAGATCTGCCATTTCAGATGATTATGTGGTATATCTACAGGAGTCTGATTTTGATATTGGGATTAATAAAATCCAGTTTCATTTTCACAAGCCATAGAAAGCAATGATTCTAGTAAATGGATTGATGCTATGAATGAAGAGTTGAAATCTATGGACCAAAATCAAGTCTGGGATCTCGTCGAATTGCCTAATAACTGTAAGAAAGTCGGGTGTAAATGGGTCTTTAAGACCAAGCGCGACTCCAAAGGCAATATCGAACGATATAAGGCCAGACTTGTGGCTAAAGGTTTCACTCAGAAGGAAGGCATTGATTATAGAGAAACCTTCTCTCCAGTATCAAAGAAGGACTCTCTTAGAATCATTATGGCCCTTGTAGCTCATTATGATTTGGAGTTACATCAAATGGATGTGAAAACAGCTTTTCTAAATGGAGATTTGGATGAGAAAATTTACATGGAGCAACCTGAAGGGTTCGCAAAGAAAGGAAAAGAACACTTGGCTTGCAAATTAAAGAAATCCATATACGGACTTAAACAAGCTTCCAGGCAATGATATATAAAGTTTAATGATACCATTACCTCTTTTGGATTTACAGAAAACACTGTTGATCAGTGTATATATCTAAAGATCAGTGGGAGCAAGTTTATATTTTTGGTTCTGTATGTGGATGATATCTTGTTAGCCAGTAGTGATATTGGTCTGCTGTATGAAACTAAAAGCTATCTTACCAAGAACTTTCAGATGGTTGATATGGGTGAGGCAGCTTATGTCATTGGCATAGAGATCTTCAGGGATAGATCTCGAGGATTGCTAGGACTGTCTCAGAAAGGTTATATCAATCGAGTCTTAGAAAGATTTCATATGGAATTGTGTTCAGCCAGTTGTGCACCCATTATGAAGGGTGACAAATTAAGTGGAAGCCAGTGTCCTAGAAATGACTTAGAAAAGGGTCAAATGCAGAAAGTTCCATATGCATCAGCTGTTGGGAGCTTGATGTATGCACACACTTGTACCAGGCCAGATATCAGTTTTGCTGTTGGGATGTTAGGAAGATACCAGAGCAATCCAGGAATGGAGCACTGGAAATTAGCTAAGAAGGTAATGCGGTATCTTCAAGGGACGAAGGACCATATGCTCACATATAGGAGATCAGATCAGTTGGAAGTGATCGACTATTCGGACTCAGATTTTGCTGGTTGCCCAGATAGCAGGAAGTCTACCTCAGGCTTTATTTTCTTGCTAGCAGGTGGGGCAATCTCGTGGAAGAGTGTAAAGCAGTCTATCACTGCTTCATCCACGATGGAGACTGAGTTTATAGCATGTTTTGAGGCCACGAATCATACATTATGGTTAAGAAATTTTATCTCAGCACTTGGTGTAGTTGATTCTATTGCCAGGCCGCTGAAGATATTTTGTGATAATACAGCAGCCGTTTTCTTCTCTAAGAATGGAAAGTACTCTAATGGTTCCAGACACATGAAACTTAAGTACTTGGTGGTTAGAGAAAGAGTTCAGAAACAGAAGGTGTCAATTGAAAGTATAAGTACCACTTTAATGGTTGCTGATCCAATGACCAAAGGATTGCCTCCAAAGACATTCAAGGAACATGTTATTAGAATGGGTCTTTTGAGCAATCTGTAAATGTATGTTTTGGTACTTGTGTAATTGACAATATTGCGCAATAAAAGTTTGTTTCTGTGTTTCCTGTTATCCAATTATGTGTGCACATATTATGTATGGATGTTTGTTAAACAGAAAATGTCTTAACAAGACAATTACAGGGGTCATTTTGGTTATGGACTCAATTAGTAAGGGTTATCAATGTTGTGGTACGTAGAAGGGAGTATGACATAGATGTTGTATAACCGCTATGACTCACATTGATAGTCCAAGCTAATTGCAATATTACAGTATTTCATTATTTGGGCTTATCAGTTGTTGTTTTTAAAAATTCATGATCACGTGTCAAAGTTTTTCAGTATGGAATCCAATGGAGTCAAAATGTTTTTTTAAAATGAGTCTTTTCTTTTATTTGTTTTCTAAAGTTTTAACCTAATCGGCTAGTGGTCCAAGTGGGAGAATGTTAATCTCACATTAAGGTGGCCCACTACTCTTGGTTAATTAATTGGATTCCTAATTAAAGTTAACTGATATTATGTGTGCCCAAAATTAAAGTTACAATTGTATAAAGTTATTAAATAATCTTTGTGGTATTAAGGGACCATGATGGGTGGTTTTATCACAAGAGATTAATTTGCAATTGTTGACCCTCATCTCTCCTCCTGAAAAGAAAACAGCCTACTCTCTTTCATTTTGAGAAGAACCATCAACCATCATTATTGTTAGGGTTTGTGCAAGGAAAAGGAGACAGAGAGAAGAAGGGTTTGCATTAAGGTTTTGCAAGGATTAAAGAGAAGGATCAAGATCTTCATCCATGTACCTTCCTCAATCATTCAATGGCTTCAGGTATGGATTTATGTGTATTATTGAATTATGTGTATTCAATCCTTGAGATGCTTTGATTCTAGATCCATGGTAATTTAATCCGCATGATAGTTTTAATTTCTTACAATCTGAACATGTCATTTCCAACTGGTCCTCCCTTAAACTTTATTGAGATCAAACTTTACATAATAAAACAGAGTGTATATACTAAATACTTTATTTCTGCAGAAAATATCTAAATGCACAAGATGTGTCAAAAATATAAAATAGAGCAATGAAATATATATAGAAACTCTCACTAAACCATGATATCATTAAATGATATATCATCTATAGAAGTAGTGTGCTCATGACATTCGGTGTTAATCTTTTAGTGAGCGGATCCACAATCATGGAGTTTGTCCTAATGTGCTTTTTAAAAATCTGTCCACTCTGTATCTTTTAATTCACAACCAGAAATTTTATGTCAATGTATCTTGACCTGGACAAGCTCTTGTTGTTGTTGGATATAAAACTGCTAATTTATTGTCACATTATAACTTTAGTGGTCTTTCAACACCATTTAGAATGTGCAGCCCAGTGATAATTTCTTAACCATAATCTATGGTTGGATGCCTCATAACATGCTACAAATTCTGCTGCCAAGATGGGGGAAGTTATGAGTGTTTGCTTAGCACTCTTCCAGAAAATAGCTCCTCTAGCTAATAGATAAATGTAGCCCGATGTGTATCTCCTACTGTCTTAGCATCCAGCAAAGTCAGAATCTGAATACCAAAGATTTCAGTCTGATCTGACCTGTAAGTCTTAGTTCTTTGTAAATATCTGAAGACGCTTTTGGCTGCTCTCCAATGATCCATCCCAGTTTACTTAAGTATCTGCCTAGCATTCCAACAATGAATGCTATGTCTAGACGTGCGCAAACCTGAGTATACATTAGACTCCCTACAATTGAAGCATAGGGAATCTTCTATATTTCTTTAACTTCAAGGTCATTCTTAGAGCATTAACTTAGACTGAATTTATCACCTTTTACGACTGGGGTGTCTCCCGATTTACAATCTTGCATAACATATCTTTCAAGCACCTTTTCTATATAGGCCTTTGTGACAATTCAAGAATACCCTGAGAGCGATCTCGGTATATCTAGATTCCTAAGACAAAAGACACCTCACCAAGATCCTTCATCTCAAATTTCTTTGATAACAATCTCTTGATTTCGTGCAAAATTTTCTTATCATTGGTGGCAAGGAGTATGTCATCAACATACAAAATCAAAAATATATACTTACTCCCACTGAACTTGTGATACACATCATCTTCAACAACATTTGTCTCAAAACCAAATGAAACAACTACTTGATGAAACTTGTAGTACCATTGACGAAAAGCTTGCTTGAGTCCATAAATGGATTTTTTTAATTTACAAACCATATTCTTTGGGTTTCCAGACATAAAGTTTTCTGACTGCACCATATATATAGTTTCATCAATGCACCTTTGAGAAAGACTGTCTTAACATCCATCTGATGTAACTCAGGGTCAAAACGTACAACAAGAGCCAAAGTTATCCTAAAAGAGTTTTTCGATGAAACCGGAGAGAAAGTCTCTGTAAAGTCAATGCCTTCCCTTTGAGTAAAGTCTTTAGCTACAAGACGAGCCTTATATCTCTCCACATTACCTTTTGAATCCCTTTTGGTTTTAGATATCCATTTGCCACCAATGGGCTTCTTACTTTTAGGTAATGAGAAAAGATCCCAAACTTGATTATCTTGTATAGACTTATACTCTTCATTCATGGCATCTATCCATTTTTTAGAGTTAGAATCCTGCATGGCTTGATGGAAGTTGATTGGATCACCCTCCACCAATCAATCAGTGTCCTCATGTTCTTGGAGGAATACTATGTAGTCATCTGAAATAACATTTCTTCTTTCTCTTGTGGATCTCCTAAATGGCATCTGTTCTTGAGGTTGTTGAGTTTATTCTTCAGGAACAATTACCACAGTTTGAGTAGGGAGTTGTTCAACATTGTCTTATTAAGATTCCATATCTGCTTCTCAAACAATGACAGGTATAAAAGTTTGTATACTGTCAAAAGCAGTAGTAGAGATAGAAACTGATTCCTCCTCATAGACAATGTCTCTAACCTTATTTCTCCCCCAAACTCAACATCCTTAAAAAAATGTTGCATTTTTCATTTCAAAAATTGACTTAATAGTGGATCATAAAACTTGTAACTCCTAAATCGCTCAGAGTAACCAATGAAGTAGTTGCTTATTATTTTGGAGTCCAATTTCTTTTTATTTGGCCTATAAGGCTTAGCCCCAGATGGACATCCCTAAATGTGAAAGTACTTTAGACTAGGCTTTCGACCTACCTAAAGCTCATAAGGTGTTTTGGAAGCTGCTTTAGTTAGTGCTCTGTTCAGGATATAAGCTGCTGTCTTTATTACTTCTCCCCAGAGTGATTCTGGTAAGGTAAAATGACTAATCATACTCCTCATCATATCCTTAAGAGTCCTGTTTCATCTTTCAGTCACACCATTCATGTTAGGTGAGCTAGCATGGTGTACTGTGGGATGATTCTACATTCCTCTAAGAAGTCTGCAAATAGTCCTGGACGTTGTTCTCCTGAACTATCATATCTGCCCTAATACTCACCACCATGGTCAGATCTGACACACTTAATTTTCTTGCTGAGTTGAGTTTCAACTTCAGCTCTGAAAATTTTGAACATGTCCAGAGACTCTGATTTGCCATGAATGAGATATAGATACTCATAGCGTGAGTAATCATCTATGAATGATATAAAGTATCGTTGACCATTCCAAGAAGCCATAGGGAATGATCCACAGATATCCGTATGTATCAGTTTTAAGATGCCTGAAGATCTGTTGGCACCTAATCTCTTATGTTTAGTCTGTTTTCTCTTGATATACTCAACTCAGATAGTTTAAGTCTAAAAAATTAATGGAATCCAAAATACCTTTTGTCACAAGTCGTTCTATTCTAGATTTGGATATATGACCCAAACGCTTGTGCCATAATCTTACTGAATTTTCTTTATTTAGCTTACGTTTTGTACCACGTGAATCTACATGTAAGATTTCATTATATGATGCAATCGTGTCAAGCAAATAAAGGTTGTCATAAATACTGAATGAATCAGTACCAACAATATTCGAATTTAATGAAAGACTAAACTGATTATTTCTAAAAGAACAATGATAATCAAATTTGTGTGATAAAGAAACAGAAACCAAATTTCGTCTAAATGACTGAACAATGAAAGTATCTTTCAAGTCCAAATATGGACCAGTTCCTAAAAATAACCTAAAATGACCTATTGCCTCAACTCCTACCGACTTTCCATCGCCTACAAAGATGTATCTTTTACTATCACTTGGCCTTCGTTAGCTCAAACAACCCTGCATAGAAACACATATGTGAGTAGTAGCACCAGAGTCTAATCACCAATTATTTTTAGGTATTGAAGCTAAATTAACCTCAAAATAGACAAAAGTAAAGAACATATCTTTCTTGGCACGCCAAGTATTATATTTTGTACATTCTTTCTTTAGGCGTTCATGTTTCTTACAAAAGAAACAGTTTTCATTTTCCTTAGGTTTCTTTTGATCTGGACCCTTAGCAACTTCATCCTTCTTTCTTTTCTTACCCTTATCCTTTGAGGTCTGACCAGATGAGAACTTTTAGATTTCTCATGCTTAAGTCTTTTCTCTTCTTACACACAATATGAAATGAGCTCATTCTGAGTCCATTTCTCCTTCTGATAATTATAACTGATCTTAAATTGACTGAAATCTGTAGGAAACAAAATCAATCTCAAATCAAGTTCTCAGACAACTTGAGTTTTAGTGTCTTAAGTTTAAAAACAATATGAGACATCTACATGATGTACTCCCTTATATTTTCCTTACCCTTAAACTTCATAAAAATCAAGCCAACTAAATGCTTGCTTGTTTCTGCCTTATCTTTTTTGCAAAATGTTTCTTAATTTCAGCAAGAAAATCTTTAGCCAAAGTTATCTCATCAGATACTGCACTTCGAAAGACTTCCAGAATGCCACGCTTTATGATCATTAGACTCTTGCGATTAGAGCGTTCCTATTTCTCAAAGTTCTTCCTATCATCAGAAAAATTTTCAGCCGTAAGAGAAGCAAGTTGCTCAATCCTTAGTGCAAGATCTAGATCTATGCAACCAAAAATGATTAAGACATTCTCTCTCCATTCCTTGAAGTTTGTTCCATTAAGCATGAAAATACTGTTTGTTTTTGCAGATATAGCAGTAGATACAATAGCTGTACAGAGAATAGATTAAATTAGTATACATGTTCACATCATAATCAAATAGATGACTTTTAAAATTTAAACAATTATGGGATACATCTCAAGATACCTAGCACAACATTAATATCAAGTCTTTTGATAGTAATATTAACTTGTAAGTAGTACTCTTGGTGTAGCAATCAAATGTTGATAATAAATCTTATCAAATAATAAATTTATTTTTAGATTAAATTATTATTCATATGGAAATCTTATAATTGTCACACATTTATTACCACAAGTGCGTATGCAATCTGGCCAAATATTATCCTTCTTTTGGGCCGGCTAATACTCGCATGAATTCACACACACACACACACACACAGAGTCAATCTACACAAGAGAGGTCATTTTGGCGATATCTTATTTCAATTAGTTTTATTAAATGTTAGACAATCTCAATAATTTATTGGATGTACCCAAAATTGGTTTAAAATTTTGAAAAGTCCCAAAATTGCCCAAAAAAAAGACCTAAAATTATGTGACGCATGGGTGTAATGCCCAAGTGCCGCCTTAAGATGCGCGGCGCCCCGCCTGGGCACGGCCGTGCCTAGGCCGGGCATAGCCGCAGCGCCCCTAATTTTTTTTAAATCTGAATTTCAGATCCGAAGATTTTTTTTAATCCATAAATCTTATAGAAAAAGTGTCATACCCCGCTTCCCAAAATACGGAATATGGGTACGTGACCATGGCCAGCAGATACTCATGAAGAGTGAAATTTCTTCTATGAGTACCTTAAGCTGTTAAAAACGAGCAGGATAGCACACATATATGCATATACAACCAAGAGCAGGGATAAAATCACAAATATGCAATGTTGAATCATAATCATTATTGTCCACCATATCTGAATAAGACAAGTCAAGAAAAGAAACTAAACTCATTGGAGAATAACTGAACTAGAATATGTTCTACAATCAGCTTTCTTATCTATATACTGAAAAATAATAAAGGTCCGTCAGAAGCGGACCAGCAAGAGTACACGAAAGAAGATGAACAATAAAAGAGAGAATATGAAGATATAGTTAAAGTGCAAGTAAGGCATTGAAACAAGAACAATATGATTGACAGTAGCAGGAACTGAAAGTAATAAGAATTACAGGAAAAATCGAGATGATAGTCCACGTATAAGAAGACTGTGCATGCATGGTGTGACATATGTTAACAGTTTAACATTTACATGCCTACTATATTTTATATACTATAATTTATCATCAAAAGTATATTATTGAATTATTGTTATTTAAAATTGATAGATAGAGACGGGTTCTGTGCTTTAGGTGGGTCCCGTACATACCGGGGCCACGGCCCTAGATGCCTGGTGCTGAACTAGGCCCGTACCGCTAGGTACTTAGTAACAGTAATAATAACAATAGTAATATCAGATGAATGCTAATCATCCCCGAGGATCCTATAGTGGAACCCATATTTCGGCTGTCCAACCTGTCCGGGTCTGGCTCAGGCCAGACCTGGCCTCGAGTCCGCACTGTGCTGTGCACAATGCACAACACAGTGCACAATTTCCCTTTTTTGCTATAAAAATAATTTTTAAAATATAATAAAATTCGCTATAATTAGGATGTATATCTAGGGTATCTCAAAATATTTTATTAAAATTTTAGCATACATTTTACATGGTGAAATTACAGTTAAAATGTAATGCGTACTATGTGTTCGATGAAATGTCACAACGACCTAAATTCAATGAAAATGCAGAAATAAATACCTGGAACGCTTCCCTTCTGTCTGAATCTTCTTCCCCTCGTATAACACTTTAGAATCTTACTTAGTTTAGAAGAGAAAGTGAGAGAGAAGATGGAAAGAGAGAGACTTGGATGTTTCAATGTGGTTTGAGTAGGGATGAGAATGGTAAAATTGTCTCTTATATAGGCACCACACACCCCTAGGCAATCCTTGAGAGTTAGGCTACGTGGAAGGAGCAGTGGGTTCCATTTGGATGAGTGGGAATGAGGGGAGAAAGTGAGGGAGAAGTTGAGAGAGTAGAGGGAAAGTTGGAGAAGATGGGGGGAGTAAAAGAAGGTTCAAATAAATGGGCTTGCGCCTTTAGACTATACGCCAATGTGGCATAGTGGTGTGAGCTTGTGGGTTTGAATGAGGAGGTTGAGGGGCTTGAAACTTGGAATAATTATTATAGGGTTTTATTTTTCTAATATTATTTATTTTTTATTTTTTCATTTTTTGCCTTATATCAACTCAATTAAATTCCTATTTAATTCGGAAAATTTTCTAAAAATTCTTTAAAAATAGCTAATTTTATTTTAAACATTACTGTGAAGTCAGATTTCTAAAATTCATCCTCATTGTTAATTAAAAATCTTAGAGTCAGTCTGTGACACCTATCGACCCCGAATTGAGATTCTGCTCCAATAATTTTCAAAAAATTTTAAAAAATTCAAAAAATTCAAAATATTAGAAAATAATATCTTAAACTAAAATGGCCTCAATTCGGCTACTAAAATGATTAAATCAGGCATCGAATACTAGCATTCAGACACGTACATTGAGAATCGAGGGTTACAATCCTACCCACCTTATAAAATGAATTTCGTCCTCGAAATTCAGCAAGGCATCGACATATGAATCGAAGTAGTATCTATAAGAGTTAGGATTATCCTAAATCCGCAGTCGT
This sequence comes from Agave tequilana, assembly GCA_038442645.1. Lineage (NCBI taxonomy): Eukaryota > Viridiplantae > Streptophyta > Magnoliopsida > Asparagales > Asparagaceae > Agave > Agave tequilana. Next base: position 3,196 of record JAVJIF010026786.1, on the reverse strand, counting down.
ATCAATATGATATGACCCAATACTAAGACAAACATGAGTCATGATCTAACGTATTCATCTGCCAATAGTATTAATTCCTTATCTTGACCCTCAATTTATCTTTCAGATTAATCTTTATAATCTTGCTGTTATATTTTAGCTTTGGATCCTCAAAGATGAGTTTAAAATTTATTGATCTTCATATGAATCTGATATATCTATCTCTTCCTTTCATCTATGACTCCTCAATCAAATGATCACATGATTCTCAAATTATTAAGGTACTCCAATTACCATATTCTTAAGAGTCATAGGATTAACTCAAAAACCTCAAATTATGATAGATATTCTTAAATATTACTCAGATCTAAAAATTTTGAGATTCTAATCCTCAGAACTAATCCAAGCAATCTATCTAAGGTATAGTCATATTTTGTTCAAGGCAATGATTATATTTATTGATTTAATTATCACTCCAAGATCCATACCTTTAAATCCAATATATTGATGTAATCTGATCATTATTTAATTCAGGCATGACTATTAGTTTAACTCCACCATCTTACTATGATTCCCTTGTATATATGTATCTCAAAAGTTTCAGATCCAAAATTTCTCATAAATTAGCTACCAGATAATTTGACAATGATCCTCTCAATTTATACTTCTTCGTCCAAATAATCTGGTCAAATCCTTAATATATCTATCATCAATCTAAACTATGAATAGTCTTACCAAACATGATCAGGTGGGGGAAGAGTAGGTACATGACTATATGGATGGGAAAGTCACATTAGAGTGATAGTTCAAGGGTTCTCGGGGATCGATTGTACAAGAATAGAGTCAGAGGAGGGGGTCAAATGACTGTTTACTCAGATAATTTCATAGATGATTATCATATATGTAACCTGATTGTATATATGGCATATGACTAACCTGTCTCTGATACCAAAAAAATCATGTCACGTCCCGCTTCTCAAAATACGGAATACGGGTATGTGACGATGGCTAACAGATACTCACGAAGAGTGAAATCTCTTCCATGAGTACCTTAAGCTATTAAAAATAAACAGAATAGCACACATATATGCATATACAATCAAGAGCAGGGATAAAATCACATATATGCAATACAAAATCTTAATCAATATCGTCCACCATATCTGAATAAGACAAGTCAAGAAGAGAAACTAAACTCACCAGAAAACAACTGAACCAGAATATATTCTACGATCAGCTTTCTATATCGGCTTTCTGATCTAGATACTGAAAAATAATAAAGGTCCGTCAGAAGCAAACCAGTAAGAGTACACGAAAGAAAAAGAATAATAAAGGGGAGAATATGAAGATACAGTAAAAGTGCAAGTAAGGCATTGAAATAAGAACAATATGATTGACAGTATCAAGAACTGAAAGTAATAATAATAATAGGAAAAACCGAGACAATAGTTCACATACAAGAAGACTGTGCATGCATAGTGTGACATATGTTACCAGTTTAACATTTACATACCTACTATATTTTATATACTGTAATTTATCATCAAAAGTATATTATTAAATTTTTGTTATTTGAAATTGATAGGTAGAGACTGGTTTTGTGATTTAGGTGGGTCCCGTACATACCCGAGACCACGGCCCCGATGCCTGGTGCTGAACCAGGCCCGTACCACTAGGTACTCAGTAACAGTAACAGTAGCAAAACAGATGGATGCTAGTGGAACCCTCATTTTGGCTGTGCAACCTGTATTTTAGGTCCACCCAAAATACTGATACCGTCTTTTCTATCAATTTTCCCACCCAGTGACAGTATTTAATTATCAGTGCTACTTAAATAACTGGATTCAATCAATATCAACTTGTGTATCCATGTATACATGGCAACAGTATTTTTTCCAGTAATTTTGGTAACACAATTTTTTTCATTTCATATAATATACATGCATAACCATTCAAATATCATTAGTTAATCTAATATAATAATCTCGATTTTTTCAATATTAAATATTCAATAATTTTTGAAAATCCTAAATGATCAAGATATTTATTACATCCAATACTCAATTATCCTCGAACAAAGATCACAATATCAATCGATAAATAATCTCATCCATTAATCAATATAGGTTTATGTGTCAGGACTAACACATACAAGCAATAATGTCAACTTTAGTAGGATACATGCATGAACAGTAACAAGATGCAAACATGATATGTAAGATAAAGTAACACGATCATGAGGTGGAATCGATGATGATATCAAGAATTGATAGTAAAAATGAACAATACAATGATTAACGGTTCAATCGGGATAATGCAGTGTGTGCACTAGTAATCGTGATCACAGGATGTTAACATTAATCAAGAACACGATGACATAGAGAAATTAATAACTAACGGACAATATTAACTCAACAGAAAAATTAAGGAGAAGGAATCGTGTACGCTTGCCTGATGTTGTCGGAACCTAATTTTTCTTAACTGCAACCGATACTGAGTAGGATTAGCAAGCTAAATATTGGGTGAGTTAATTAGAGACTTGACATGTTATTTTTTAAGTGACAAGTTGAATGAGCATATAATTTTTTTACTATTTATTATAATTTTGGTTGGTTAATATTTTCAAATAATTCAATTTCTAAATTTTTAGCAACTAATTAAAAATATAATTTCATGATAAAACACATGCATAAACTAATAAATTGATGTATAATATTTATATTTTACTAAATTATGAATTTTATATATTTTTTGATATTTAAAAATTTATTGGCAATTTTCAAATAAATGATCATTAAATAATAATTACAAAGAATATTTAATTTCATGTTATTTTAAGTAATATTACACTAAAAATAATTTATAGAGTCTCAAATTTAGTTTGTGATTTTCTGTGAATTTTCTGAAATTTTCTGAATTAAAATAAACCTAAAAATCAATAAAAAGCTTAACAGGTCTGTTTGTACAGTAACGACTCTATTATAGTAATGAGTCTGGGTTTGCTATAGTAAAATGCTACAATATTTTTTCTACATATTTTTATTTTATTTATTATTTATTTTCTTTTTTTCTTTTTCCTATTTCTTTCTTTTTCTCTTTTTTAATTGGGTCGGGTTCGGGTGTGTAAAACAGACCCGAACCCGGGTCTATATAATCACAGACCCGGACTCCAGTTGGGCCTGCTCTGGCCCGACCAGGCCAGGCTGGGCCTCGCCTG
>JAVJIF010026785.1:0-57218 GCA_038442645.1 Agave tequilana | reverse complement strand
CCTCGACGATATATCTAACTCCTCCTCCATTTCCCATTTAAGATCACGGCTAATCCTCATTCAGGAGGCATTCGATCTTATATTGCCCTTATGTCATACTTCTTAATTTATCTGGTTCCCCGCCTTAATGAGATCAGCAATCATAGCGCTCTTAATTTGTTGTTATTGACCTATTCACAGAGATAAGCTGGGAGCTTATATGGTAATGCTTCTCTAGATAAACAAAGATATTACACGCTTAAAATTAGTGTCATCATGAGATCAAAAATTCACCGGGCTCCAAATTAACCTCCACCCATAAACAAGTTGTTCATGTGCTGAAAATAACATTAACCGAGCGCTAAAATTACGAATAGGATAAAAAACCTGAATACCACCATTGAAGCAACCTACCACTTGAACATGGACATTATTCCGATTGAACATGCAATCTTTATGTATGAAGTTGTGGAGCAATATATACGGTATGTATTTATTTTCGAGAATGTCTGCGGTTACAATATGACTAGATTTCAAGTTTACAATTCGGATACCATATTTTCAGACATGGGTCTTCCTATGGCATCCTCAAGTGCTCCCCCACAATCCCATAAATCACCCCAAAAAATTTCAGGCTGGCATGTCTCGAAAAAACTCTTGCTCTAAAACAAAATGGGCGTTATAGGATAATTCGAGTTTCAGCCCCAAAAAACAATATCAAAGCAAATTAAATACAATTCCTAATCATGCAATCATCATCGACCTAGATTAAGATAGAAAAATTTCTCATTTATGATGACCAAGAAGGGATTAGCTGTTTAGAATCACACTAATTTATCATAAAATAAGAAATTAAGCACACATTATCATCAAGTTAAACTGAAATCTGTGATTTAAAAGGCAGGAAGGAAGGGGAAAAATGTCACATCACTGATGATTACTTTATATTCTGATCATCATACTCTAATAGCAACAATATATGCATTCATAAAAGCGAGATCCAACATACAACAGTAGGAGCATAAATCAAGATTGGATCTGGTATCTTGAAACGAAGGAACTCGTGATGCTCATTCCATATAATCCAGCACGCTCCCCAAATCCCGATACTCGGAGGCATACACGATCGAGCTACCCCCTCTCAATCTGGTGAGCAACGGTAACAAAGAACCGGCACAATATTGCCACTGCCTTGCTCTCGTTCAAAAGAATGAAGTTGAGATAAGCTATATCTCTACCAAAAACAATGAGTGAGATACATGGAGTACAATACTGTCATCTAATCCAAAATGCTTGATTTCAGTTCTGCACTAATCGCATTCAGGGGACAAAATACTAGATAAATAAATTAACATATGTTTCTTCCTATTTCAATCATTGTGTCGTCACGCTCTTTGCAAGATTCCGTGGTTGGTCCACATCATATCCTCGTAAAACTGTCAGGTGATAGGCTAGCAACTGCAAGACAAAAGCCCAAATGAAAAGATGAAAGAAAATAGAAAATAAAATGTGGGGAAAATGAAACTTATGGTTCATACTTCCATCTATTTTTTAACAAAAAAGTGCATAATAATAAAATTGCATAAACTTTCAGCACAAATTTGTGAGAAGAAGTAAGAATGGTAGGTTACTGGTGAAGCATGCACCTAGAACAGTTTGAACAGTGCCACCCTAGAACAGTTGTGAAACAGTGCCACGAGTGTGGCATCAGTTGCGGTAGAGTGCCCAGAATATTAGGGTTTCATTAACGATACTGTTTGCAAGCGTAGTGAAAGAAATGTATGAAAGGTTTGGATGACAGAGGGAGTTAAAAGAATTAAAGAAAATAAAATAAACAATCATGATGCTTCTAGTTTCTATTTTCCTTTGAGGGATGCAAAGGATACCAATATATGTCTCATCCAATCCAATCTTTATCCACATGGTCGCAAATAGAGATGACTTTTTATTAGCAAACCGTATCTGTACATGTATCCATAATCATGATCTGAGAAAGGACATGAATATTGTAAATGTCACATCCAATCATTTGCACCTCTCATAGCGAGGCTTTCTAGCTAAGTATGCATAGTTAGCTCACGGAGAAATGATGCATAGTTATTGTTTGAGACCAACTTGATAAGGTAAGTGTCGCTTATTCATTCGTCCAATTTTTGTTTATGATCTACAACTACCTATGAAGTATAGACACAGAGACGGGTGTGGACACAACACGGACACGGGTGTGGGACAGGACACGGGTGTTGGACCGAACACGGGACACTGCAAAATCCAAAAAACAGGATACGAGGACACGACAAGGAATAATTTGTATTATTATATATAAAAAAATTTAAAAAATCTCAATCAATGATCAACAAACTAAAATACAATCAAAACGTGCAAAAGTATAAACTATCAAAGTTATAACAAAATTATAATTGAAAATCATCAATTCACAAGTTCGCAACCAAGTTAACAACTTAACATCACAAGTTCAAAATAAAATTACAACCGGGTCATGCTCAAGATGAAGTCGAAACAAGTCCAATGACCTCTTCATTATCTCCTTCTCCATCATCTGCAAACAATACGGCCTCCATCGTGGGTTCATCAAGAGAAGAATAGTGAAATCTAGAATAATGGCACCTGAAATAAATCAAAGCCATCTCAAACAATATCCCACATCTTTATTTCCTCTTCATTATATTTTTTTGAATTTCGAGAAAGCAAACGGAGATTGTTATGCGCATACACAAGATTTTTCGCCCGTATCAGGGTTAATTTGTTCCTCTTTAAGAAAGAATAAAGGAGTAGTACTCCAATTCCTTCACAATAAGAGGAGGAACATGCTTGGCCTAAAAGTTTTAAGATCAACGCTTGTTAAATTGGAGTTAATGAGCCATAAAGAACCCACCAAAACTTCGGATACTCAAATCCTCTACATGAGGAGAATTAGGATCGGCAAAAGCACCTAAAGCGCCCGAAAAAAAACTAGCATACTCCATGCTCAATGCCCGTCTTTCTCGTGGTTGGGATAGTATCTCTTCAAATACTTGGTTCTTTCGGAAGAGATCTCTTCATCTTGATGGGAAGCTTGTCGACTTATATTCTTATTAAGCCAAACATCATGATATCAATATTAACATAAAGAATAACTGCATTAAAGAATAACCACATAAAGACTATTCTTTTTGAAAGCAATGGTGTAGTTTATCTTGTCCACCATAAATCATTTAGGACTTCTCTTTAACAAATTGTGATTCTCCCACATCACCATCCCATACATGTTCCATCAATCACTAAGGAACAAATCTGGAGGTTTCTTTTGATGACTTTAAAACTCTTCAACATGATAATCTAAGAAGCAAATCTAGTTTCGCCACCGAAAGAAGCTTCATCTTGGAATAGTCAATGAATATGGCAGACCTCATGGAATGGTTCGTGATAAATTCTTCAAGATTAAAGAATCATTAGAGACCCCATGATCCAACTGCATTGAGCATAAGCTACAACATTTGCTTCCTTTTTTTAGCCATAAAAATATTCTTAAGTGTAAGATTTAGAGTGTGCACTACACAAAGAGTCCAAAATATGTGAGAATTCTACTCTCCATAATAGCACTCGCAGCCTTACATGCAGAAGCGTTATCGGTTATGATTTGGATGACATTTAAGCCCCAACCTCTTAATGCAAGCTTCAAGCTTCTTTGCAATATAGCAGTTTTTTACTTCTCCATCGGCATTTATGGAGCTCAAGAACATTGGGCCACTTTTGGTGATCGCCATGAAATTAATGAGAGATCTCATTTGCACATCCGTCCATCCATCACTACAAATGGAGACCCCTTTTTGCTTCTATGTAGCCCTGATAGGCTCCATCAACCCTTCTACGTGAGATTATCACGTTGCAAGAGAGTAGTTTTCAAAGAGTTACAGCCGGGAGGTTTGCAGCCGGTGATTGAATTGTTTGCGGTAAATTTAAATGTCTTGCATATCATGAATTTCTTGTCAAATTAAATGATAATCCACCAGTATCGAACATCCTCACGATAATGCAATCTAATTCATGCCTGTAATAATGCAATCTAATTCATCCCTTGTCTCTTTATTGAATACTTAATCCACGGTGTTGACCTCCCTCTTTTTCACTTGGATCACTTACACTTTCACCGACCGCACTTGACGTGGAAAATATTGGCAATGTTACGGACCAGGCATAAAAGCCTTCAATTTCATTTTTGATTGCTCCATCTCCTTTGTCATATCCCTTATGTTGTGAGGTTTAATCGTTGCACACATCTTAATTCCTTGTTCGCTTATCTGCATGAGATGGATCTGACTCTTGAGTATGATCTTTGATATTTCAGACAATAACTACACTTCTATCGCCAATTTCCCCCTCTTTTAATTTTTTCTACTTTAGTTACAAACTTCCAAAGAGGTGCATGATCATCCACTTATCCACTTGAGGAACCTTCCATTGAAGTCATATTGATCTAACTTCTAAATGCAACAACACAATAATATTATGCCAAAGAATATAATCTTATCATCAAGCATACAACAATCCTATCATCAAGCATACTACACGTACACAATCCTATCATCAAGTATACAACAATTTTTTCAAATTCTGATACTATTACTTTCAAATACTACACTTATCATGTCAAAAATCCTACACAAATCTTACACAATTACTCTTTTTCTCTCCTCTCTCTCTCTCTCTCTGCTCGTCTCTCTGATCTTCTCTGCTTTCAGACATAGCAGAGAGAGATCCAGAAAGGGGAGCAAAGAGAGAGAGAGAAAGAAAGGGCAGATACAGAAAGAGATCAATTCAACAATTTCTAAAGCACAATTCAACAATTTCTAAACCAATGCTAAATAAAATTATACATTTCTAAATCACAACTTTACAATTTTAAATCACATTCCAAGTTAAAAATCCTACACAATTCTAAATAAAATACCAACGCAATTCTACATAACTCTTAAGCTGCAATCTGCTCATCTTTCTCTATCTGCTCTCTGCTTATCTCTCTTTCCATTCAGAGACAGAAGGGACAGAAAGAGAGAGATCCAGAGCAGAGAGCAGAGAGAGAGGAGAAGACAGAGAAAGAGATCGAGAGAGGAGAGAGATAGCAGTCGAGAGAGTGTGGAGAGAGAGGAGAGAGCTTACCTCTTGATCACCACTGATGAGAGCAGAGAGAGTGAGATGGCCACTGATGACCTGAGATCATCTCCGACGAGATCAATCCACCACACCTCTAACGAGATTAATCCACCACACCTCCGACGAAATCAAGCCACCGACGACTACAGCGAGATCACTGCTTAATCACCACCGAAGGCTCCAATGTCGACAACGATCGATGATCATGAGATCACCGAAGCCTCCAACGTCGACGACGATCGATGACCATCGAAGGCTCAAACGTCGACAAGAGAGAGATCGATTTGGGGGAGCGAGGGGATCTGAGAGATCGAATGCCAGATTTTGAGGAAAACTTTAGGGTTGAAAGAGAGATCGATTGGGTTTTATTATATAAAATCGGGTCGGGTTCAACCAAACCCGATAAACCCACAACCCGAAACCAAACGTCGTGTCCAAACTCGGTCTGGGCCGTGTCCGACAAGTCAAACTGGTTGACTCGTGTCACGATGAAAACGTATCTGACACATATCGGGCACGTTTTTGCGTCGACACGGACACGCCTCTGTTTTGGGTGTGTCCATGCTTCATAGACCATTACTACATCCTACATTGTTGCATACATGTTTGCATGATATGTTTCATGCGTATGAATTTTTGTTTGTAACTTGTTCAGTTAGGTAATTCATGCAACTCTTTCTCGACATTACAATAAGTGGAACTAGAAGTACATGTCTTCATTTTAGTTAAGAACAGTCATATTGTCACATCCGTCTAGTTGATTCTAACCATGTCCATTTCCCTCGTATCCAATCCATCTTCATAGCTGATTTTGGTGAATACGGATATGAGGTTACCTTACCGAACTGTATTCATATTTGTATCCATATCCGTGATTGGCAAACGAGTACACATAGGGTAAATGTCATATCTAATCTGTATTGAATCTGTTTCCACCCCTACTTCCCAAATGTCTAATCCTTTCCATTTGTTCTTACTGTTTGTTTCTTAATATCATGACATCTTGTTTCTTTGTTCTTACTGGAGTTTTATGCAACCGTAACATTTTGTTTTGGCAGAAGAGAAAGTTTTATCGACTGCTATTATGTCAGCTTTGTTATATGACACAGAATGTTGGGCTATAAAGAGATATCATGCCCAGAAGATGAGTGTAACGGAGATGCGCATGCTTCGTTTGATGTGTGGTAACACGAGAAGAGATAAGGTGAGAAATGAGAATATTCGTACTAATATAGGCATAGCCCCGATAGAAGAAAAATGAGAGAAAACTGCCTACGATGGTTTGGTCATATGCGACGTAGACCTACAGATACGTCAGTCCGGCGAGTAGAGCGTATCAAATTAAGGCAAGTTAAAAGAGCGCAAGAGAAACCGAAGAAAACATGGATGGAGGTGATACGACAAGATATAGAGGCTAAAGGTCTTAATGAAGGCATATTGCTCGATAGGAATGAGTGTAGAAAGTTGATCTATGTGCCTGATCTGGCGTAATTCTCTGTTGGTTCATGTAGCCTACCCCAAATACTTGGGACAAATGGCTTAGTTGTTGTTGTTGTATGAGTTGCATCTGAATCATGAGGCACATATGCCTAAGTGTCATACTGTGTCCTTGAGTCGCAAGGCAGTAAAAGTCAAATGTCCAAGTAATACTAGTAAAGAGTGCCCAATGATATTGGCCTTCCAAATCCTACCAACCCACTGTTTCCTAGGGCAAACACATGTGGAAGGAATATGATCCAATACAGTGTTTAATGAGAAAATGCCACCTTGGGATGGGTTCACTATCAGGCAAAGAAAAAGTGGCCATGTAAACTTATGTCCTCATAAATAGGCTATATACTTACTAGAGATAAGCTCGAGTTTTTTTTTTTCTTTAACAAAGTTAGTAACACAGCTTCAAATGTAGGAGATCCCATAACTCAGTCCCCAATGTAACCACTGAGCCAGGCCTCAGTTGCTTCTTTCTACACATATTAGTCACTCAGAATTTGTTGCCTAAGTTTGTTTCAATTAGAGGGTGTAACAAATAAGGGTATTATTATAATCTTCGGCTATTTTTTATTTATATAAAGAAGAGGTTGTCCCAATCTAGGATAAACCGTCTATTCCTAAAACTCTAACATGGTATCAAAGCATTTTCTTTAGGTATCATGAGCTCCTCCTCCACCACTTGCACCTTCATTATCGTCCTCCATCAACTTTAGCTGCCACCCTGTCTCTTTCCCAAAAGAAAAAGAAAAACCTAGTCGTCACCAACCCTAGCCGCCTCCATTTCCCTGCTACTACTGCCATTGATCTGTTGCTGCTGCTGCTGCCAATCTACTGTTGCAGTCGTTGACCTGTTGCTGCTGCCACCTCTCTTCCAAACCCTAGTTGCCAACCTTGCTCTTTTCTTCCCCTCAACCTAACCGCCTGCCCATATGTTGTCGCCATCTGCTACTACTGCAACTGATATGTTGTTGCAACTAATTTGCTGTTACTGCCCAGTATGACTACCCGTCTGCAGCTGATGCTATTACAATACTGCCTTCACCATCAAACCCTGCTACTGCTGCTGCAAAATCAGCACCAAACCCTGCAAAATCTGCGCCAACCTGCCGCTAACCTGTTGCAAAATCTGCACCTAATGTTGCAACCACATCCTGCCATCATCTAAACCCTGCAACTGCCACCACCATCTTCTTTTCCTCTCATGCTATGATCTGATCTCTCATGCTCTGTAGATTTATTTACCTGTTCCTGTTCCCTTTGATTTACCTAGTTCTCCCTATCCTCTCCATTACTCCATTACTATCTGAATCCATAGTTGACATCGGAGATGTACGTGATCCCATGGAATTCAGATTACTACTATCATACTTATTGGAAGAACTATTTGCTGTGAAAGAAGTTTGTGCGCGTATTCCTTGATGTCTTTTTCTATTAAATTTAGGATCTCTCAAAACCTCATCTTCTATTGACTTTGAGAGTATCTCAAAACCTCCTCTTCTCTTGAGTTCGAAGGTGTCTCAAAACCTCCTCTTCTATTTAGTTTAAGGATCTCTCAAAATCTCTCAGTCTACTTAGTTTGAAGATCTCTAGAAACTTTTTCTTCTACTGAGTTTAACTCTAAACTCCTAATCGTATCCAAGGAGTATTTAACTTTTCGTACAATCTTTGCATAAGTGTTCACTTTGACTCAGATTTGGTTTGATTTGATTTGCAACTTCATTATCGAGATTAGGTGATTCAACAGCTTGGCATCAGCGTTAGCAATTCAATATTTATTTCAACAGTTCTATTTGTTTCTTAGTTTTTTGTTAGGAAATATTTTTTCTGGTCTTTGTAACAAGCTGAAAATGATTGTTATCTACACTCTAACTTAAGGGGGAGTTTTAGAGTTTGTAGCAAGTAAGGGTATTATTGTAATCTCTTTGTGGTGGATAAATCTCACAAGTTTGTAGTGGATAAATCTATGTCACAAGTGATTGGTGGCTCCGATCAGGCCTGTCAGAGTACACAGAGAAGAGAAACCTTTCAGATAAGGAGCACCGGTGTGATGTTGACCTAAGACACTCGGGCGTGAAAATTAATAGGTGAAAGGGTGAGAGAATCAGGCAGAGGAAAACTGCCGATGTGCTTTGGTGGTGGACTGGCAGAGGAAGGCTATCAGTGTGATTCAGTATGTGCTCTCAGGGTTAAGGAAGCGACTTCCCTCTCCTTGGAGAAGGAAGATAGTATGTACCTGACATGGATGTTGGAGTGGAGGTGAAATTGATGGATTGTTGTAACTGCACAATCTGTACGTGCTGGATTTATTATAACGACCGTGATCACCGGCGCTAGTTGGTTGAGATTGCATGCAGAGAAATCTGCCACTGTCTATAAGTGCCCGCGCTGATAGGGTATTACACGTTATGAACGTGAGAAAGACGAAACTGCATAACTTCGGCGGAGATCCAGGATGATCCGTTATTGGAGCTTCAGATTCAGAGCTGAAACCTTCGGAACGAAGAGAGACTCAGAGTGGAAAAGATCCTGGCGAGGTGAGAACTTCAGAGTGATAAAGGCCTAGAAATGGGAATACGACTCCGAATCGGAAATATCTTTAGGATGGTGGGAGCTCCAGGAAGGCTAGATGTAGTGGAGGCTTCGGGATAGACTCTAAGAGTTGTGGATATTTGGGGGAACTCCTCGGTAGTTTGGACACATGTCATCATCCTGGTGAGGGTCAAATTTTGATCATTACAGATGCCCCCCGCTTCCCCACTTTCCGGAGCCTGCGGAAGGGAAGTCGGGGAGTGAAGTGGATTGGAGGGACTCTCAATGACTTAAGCTTACTTTGACGCTTACGAACAGAGGACGAATGACGAATCTCTTCGAATAATTGCAGATCTTCTGAAATTAATTGGAGTTTATACAGCTAGCTGTCAGTTATTACATCGGTTGGATCCCTCAAAAGTCCCATGCTACGTCTCTTTGAATCCTGGCATCATTTTGATTGGGATTATTGGGTTTTATGGTTTAGCGGCGATGGTTGATCTTCTGCCTCTTCTGTTGACCAAAAATCTCGAGATGTGGGCCAACTTTTCAGGAATTGGTAATTTGAATTGAAGGTAATGTGGTTTCTCATCCATCTATAAATAGAGAGAGACCGATGGGAGAAAATCATCTTCGCTGACTTCTGAAAAATACACCTAGAGGGGGGTGAATAGGTGTAGTGCTAATCTATATGACAAATAATGCAGAATTAACTCTTACACTAAAACATAATTTATAACCAAGAATAAGTCTGAATTCCTTGTGAAGGGCTCTAGAACTTCGCCTCACGATTCCTCTAAATTATGAGTCGAGGTGCTTCAATAGCTCTCTTGGTTGAATACTAGTGTGAGCACACAAACAATATCTAGCATGCATAGATATGAGCAATAATAACAATGTAAATTATAAACAGAGTAGAGAGTTGAGAGATAGAGAGATCCAAATGCAAACACAAGGATATATTTCGAGGCTCGAGTCACTGCTTTACGTCCTGGCCCTTCATACAAAAGGATTTCTACTATGTCCACCAAGGGCCTCCACAAAGGGACCTCCACCGAGGAATTTCAATAATATAAACAAGGAGTACATAACTCCAACTCTCACACCTCTACATAAGAGGGTAGGCACAAAGCCAAGCATAAAGCAAACAGAAAATTACAACTTGGAGATCACTTAGACCACAAATAAGACTTGGTGGTCTCAAAAGACCACAAACAAAACACCACTCATAATACAAGATCGTAGAGGATAGATTTATAATGAAAAGAGTATGTGAGTGCACAAAGTTTTTGGAAAAGAAAATACAAAGAAAACTCTTGGGAAAAACTTCTTGATAGATGAAGAAATTAAAGAACAAAACTATAATTCTAAAAACTTGTTTTCTTTTGTTTTTTCAAAACTTTGAAACAAATAAAGATAAGGAATTTAAAACTCTAAAACTTGTTTTAAAAACTTGCTGAAACTTAGTTGAAGTGGGGAAAATTGGCTCTTGAAAATCTTACCAAAAACTGGCCAAATGAACCTAATTATAAGGGTTCATAAAACTAGTCGTTAGAGGCAGAACCCAGGCCAAACCGGTCTGTCGGTCGATTGCCCGGTCGACCGGCCAACGGTCAGATTTCTGACCGTTGGGGTTGTCGGTCGACCACCCGGTCGACTGCCCCCAAGGCACAAAGAGGATTAACCCTCTGTCAGTCGACCGCCCGGTTGACCGCCCCTAATAGAAAGTTGGGTTGAGCCAGTCGGTCGACCGCTACGATCGACCGGTCGGTCAACCGAGCCAAGGCTCTGGGCATGTGCACATTTCTATGCACGTCGATTGATCACCCGGTTGACCGAGCCATGCTTCGGTTGACCGGTCGGTTGGCCGTAAGCAGCCAAACACCGGATCTTTAGAGATAAAAAACCAGCTTCATAAACTCATAAAAATTCAATTAAATCTCAATAAATTCCACAAAAATAAGTTCGTATAAATAAATTGAAGTCCAAATATGTGTGATCAAAAATCAACACATATTACAAACATGTGAACTATTTTTGAGCTAAAGAAATTAAAGCTTAAACCAAAAACTGTATTTTTCAAAACCTAAACTTTGAAAAGGAAATCAGATTTTTCTATAAACTTGTATATGTACAAAAGCACGATATTGAAACACTTTGAAGCATAATGCGTATGGATATAATACAATACACATAGTAAATGATATATACTTATTTTTGACAATAAATACGAAAATAAGTTTTGATAAAAGTAAAACTTTGAAAACATGAACTATATACATCAAAATAAGTTTTTCTAAACATATGAAGTAAAATGCATATGGATGAAATCTAATACACATATAAACTAAGTAAACTTGTTTTGATGAAGTCTAATCATGAAAATCAAAGGATGTATACTGGATAATCCAAAATCAAAACGTATAGAAATAAGTTTCTATAAACATATGAATCTCAAATATGTGTGGATAGAATACAACACATATAGCAAACAATAAAACTTATTCTACTGAGATGAAAATCATGTAAACATAATTTTTGAAACAAAAACGGTTAAACCGAAAACTAAACTATAAACTTGTGTGTGTATACTTGAGCAATTCAATACTATTCTATTCTTACACAAGATCTAAACTAAACATCTAAACAAACCTAGATACAAGTCTTCTTGTAGACCTTCTCCAAGTCGACTCGATCCAAACACGATTCAAAGAGCTTGATCCATCTCGAGTACTTGATGCGATCTTGATGCGCGAGCTCTTGAATCAACACGTGCTAGCTTCGAAACTTGACTTCGAGTCTTTATAGAGGCTAAACACTAACTAAGATCTTGATAGAATATCTGAAACTTAGTAAACACAAGATCATTAGTATTATAACTTCATAAGTTAGTCATCATCAAAACTAGGGTGAAAGGCCTTTGGGCTAACATCTTCAAAACCATTGATTCAAAATTCTAACTTCTTCTTTCCCTACTGGGCCGCCATGCTCTTCTTTTTTCTCTTCATTAGATGGAGGAAAGAAAAGGAGAGGAGGATGAGGAAGTAGTGATCAGGCTCTCTTTTCTAGGGAGTCTGGTTGGTGCTTCGCATTAGTTGTTATGAAAGGGTAGTTACGGCGCATTAATCGTCGTGACAGGGTGCCGCCGCTGGAGGGGATATGCAGCACAGACGGATGGGTATTCAGTTTGCCTAAATGCCGATCGGGATGCTGACTTCCCTCTAGTGACCTGGAGTCTCTCCGCTGGTGATCTGGAGTCTCTTTGCTCAATAATGGTACTTGTCCTGGGTGGCTCCATAGTGCAGATGTGATTCCATTGCCGTCTTGCATCTCTTGCAGGCTTCGGTCACCAGAGTGTTACTACCTCGCTCTCGCAGGGCTTCCTGGGGTTCTTGTGCTCAGGATGGTGGCGTCAGTTTGGCTGCCTTGGAGTCGTGGGGGAGCGCAAAGGGAGAATATGTTGTAGGTTGATACATTCTTTTCGACCCGTCTTGCCTCAGCTTCTCGATCTTCTCTTCACGGATGCCAGGACCTTCAGATCACTGTTCGAAGTATCGGCCAGTCGGATACGACTCGGCTGAGTCGTATCCGACTCGGCCACCTCCAATATGACTCGGAGGCCGAGTCGACCCGGATCGGGTCCGACTCGGACGCGACTCGGTCAACTCGGCGCCCGTGACCCCCCCAATAAAAAGCGCTGAGGGAGAGAGAGAGATCAGATCTGATCACTCTCTCTCTCGCGCTCGCCGTCCCCCCCTCGCCGTCCCCCGCGTTGCCATCGCCGTCGCCGTCGTCGTCTGCAGGTAATTCTCCCTCTCTCCCTCTCAGTCTCTCTCTCCCCCTTCTCCCTCTCTCTGTGCCTCTCTCTCCCTCTCTTTCTCCGTCTCTCTCTCCCGCAGCGACTCTCTCTCCGTCTCTCTCTCTCTCTCTGTCTCTCTCTCTCCCCGTCGGACTCTCTCTCTCCGTCTCTCTCTGTCTCTGTCTCTCTCTCTGTCGGACTCTCTCTCTCCGTCTGTCTCTGTCTCTCTGTCTCTCTCTCTGTCGGACTCTCTCTCCCCCTCTGTATCTCTCTCTCTCTGTCGGACTCTCTCCCTCTCCCTCTCAGTCTCTTCTGTCCCTCTCTCTCCCCGTCTCTCTCTCTCTCTGTCCCTCTCTCTCCCCGTCTCTCTCTGTCCCTCTCTCTCTATCTCTCTCTATCTCTGTCGGACTCTTTCTCCCTCTCCTTCTCAGTCTCTCTCCCCCTATCCCTCTCTCTGTCTCTCTCTGTCCCTCTCTCTCTCCCCCTCTCTCCGTCTCTCTCTCCTCCTCTGTGTGACTGTGTCTCCCTCTCTCCCCTCTGTCTCCGTCCTCTCCCTCTCTCTCTGTTCCTCTCTCTCTCCCTCAGTTTAATTTTGATACATGAATTTTGATATCTACAATTTTTTATGATTTGTCATGAATTTTTCATAATTTTTTTGGCATTCTATGTAGCGTTTTGCGCGTATCGTCCGAGTCCGATCCGAGTCGCCGAGACTGAGACTTTGAACCATGCTTCAGATGGTGATATGAACAAAAAGGCGATGTCTTCCAGTAGATGTCCCCCTGTGACTCTGAGTGTGTCTTGGGAATTCGGAGGTGAGGAGGGACTAGTAAGATGAATTGGAGTGTCTGAATATGAATCTGTTGTATTTCTTTTCAAAAATGTAAACACAGAGATGTAAAAGGATTTTTTTTACATTACACTTGTTAGATGTAACCAAATAAATTTTATGGAATAGTATTCAGAATGAAAATATCTTTGGAATGGAATATCTTTTAGAATGGAAATAGTAATGTTTAAATTTTGCCTGGTTTGTTTTTACCTTAAGCTTTTTGGAATTGATATGACCATGCCTCTTCAGAGTGCTAATCTATATCTCTGATATGGTTGGTTGAAAACAGAGTGTCAGTGAGTTTGCGTTGTTGTTTTTGAGTGGGGGTAACTGTATGAACAATAACTACAAACTTTGGACTCAGAGTGGGGGAGATCCCAGCAACAGAGTTTGGTTCACGGTCGTCTCTGAGTGGGGTTAATCCCATCAGTGGAGCAGTGAATTTAGTAGGGCTCTGAGAGCGAAAATCCCTCCAGTAGAGTAGAGACTCCGAGTGAGGGACACTCTCACAACTGAGGGTTTCGACTACTCATAAGATAATCGAGAAGGGGCCCGTAAGCAGGTGTTGTGTTGTTGTCTCCGAGTTGGGGACACTCCCACAACAGAACGTACAAGCATAGGGAGTGAATCGTGATCTGGATTCGGATCTACTGCAGTTTTTTTTAAAATATAAACACAAAAATATAATGGGATATCTTATACTACTCTTGTTAGATGTAACACAATGTAATGAATATAATCGGAATAAAATTAGCTTATGATTGGGTCTTTCCTGTCTTATTTTCCATTAGTTTTTGGAATGTACCTCTCCAGAACACTATTTTTTGTCTCCGACATGTTTGTTGGGTACGAAGTGTTGGTGAGTTTGCATTGTTTTCGAGTGGAGGTAATTCCATCAATAGTACCTGCAAACTTTGGACCCTGAGTGTGAGAGATCCTAGCAGCGGAGAATTTTGACTGCCTGTAAGCAAATTGAGAAGGAGCACTAAGGCTGGTGTTTGTGTTACCATCTTCGAGTAGGGACACTCCCACATCGGGACGTACAAACGTTATAGAAATTTTAATGGGAGACTTCCATTAGCGGGGCAGGGACTCCGAGCGGGAGCCCGTAGGCTAATCGAGAGGGAGCACGTAGGCTGGTGTTTGTGTTACCGTCTCTGAGTTAGGGATACTCCCACGTCGGAATGTACAAGCATTAAGGTTTCTGATGGGGACACTCCCATCAGCATGATGAGATGAAATAGTTAGGAGTAAAAACTTAATTTTATTTGATAATTTGGGGCATAATACGTGGAATTTAAATAACGGGGTGTTACCGTAGAGGGTACTCCCCTATCTTCATTGGAGATGTGGGATCACTCAATCTCTTTTTGCTGAGTGATATGTGTTACGGCTGGGTAGGAGGCGGAGCGCTCAACTGTCCTGCGTTGGAGGCTGCCCCGGGATGAGTATATACTTTTGAGGAAGTCTTGGCGGACAAGTTCTTTCATGTATCACTGGAGGCTTCTGCAGTGGGCGGTCTTGTGTCCCGTACTGTCATGGTAAGAACATTAATCTTCTGCTCCGGAAAGTGCATGGTCATGTTAGATCGATTTCGGGCACTTACCCATGGTTGGTCCTTGATAGGACTGAAAACTTCGTTGATGGGGAGCTTCAGTGGGTGGAGTGTTGTTCAATCCTGAATGCTCGAAGTGGACTTGGTGAGAGGCTGGAAATGCCTGCTTTTTGAAGGCGAGTTGCCCCCGATTCTGATTGCTGGCATAGGTCAGAGCCTTGCACTGCGAGTTTGTCTTCTCTCTGTCATTGTCGCGCTTGAGAGAGTGATTGACGAAACTTTTCATAGCCTCCTCCAACTGAATGTAAGGTTGGGCTCGGGACAGGACCTCACTCATCCGTGAACGTCATGCTTTAGCATGTGTTTGTGTAGGGGGTGAAAGACATGCAATTCTCTATGAACATGAGTGCAGATAAATCTTCACTGCAGTTGGGAACCTTGACCAGCTAGCTCTGAAAGTAGACGATATAGGACTTGAGGCTGTCACCCTGCCTCATTTTGACGGAGGGGAGGTGATGGTTGTCCCTCTTGGCCTCTGGCGGAAGGTATATTGAGCAAGGAATACCTCAATTACCTCTTTGAATCTACGGAGAGAATGCGATGGCAGAGAGTAAAACCAATCTAAGAATGTGCCTTTCAGGCTGGACGAAAAGGTTAGAGACATGAAAGGGTTGTTGCAGGAGTGGACCACCTCATCTTGTCTCGGAAATGCCTGATGTGTTGGATCGGGCCGCTAGCCTCGGAGCAGTAATAATTGTGAAGAACTTTGGGAACTCGCACTCCAGAATCTCTTCGGAGAGAGAAGAGTCAGAGACTTTTGCAACTGCCAGTGTCGGTCCACTACGAAACTGCAGCTTCGCCTCCTGGATCCGTCTTTGGATAAGTTCATCGAGGGTTCTGATGTCGGGGAACTCCTTGACCCATCTTTGAGTCTGGCCTCGCTGAACTCCCATTTGGTAACGAGGAGAGTCAGCTTCATTGTCGGAGTAATCTTCGCGCAGGGGAGAAGTTAGTTTGGGCCACTCAGATTCGTGACGCCATCGCCTTGCATCTCTCCATTCATCTACCGGCTATGTCTGTTCCTGGGTCCTTTAGAGGGCGGTGATTTGTATCTGGAGTTGGCTATTGAGTTGTTTCAATGCCTTATGTTCATGAACGGCGTTCTCGTGGTCGAGAGCCGCCTGCTCCGCATCGCGATCTGACCTGGCTTACTATTCCTTCATCTGCTCCTTCATGTCGGCGAACATCTGAAGGATCTGGCCTTCGTATAATAGCGATTGAGCACTGGTGGCTGTCCTCTGAGACAAAGAGGAACCAGCGTCATCTGTGGCATGCTCATGATTGGCGGCGTGTGGAGGGATTGTGCCTCAGTGTTGGTATTGGTCCCGCCTTTGATCGGAGGGGCGCCGTTGTGGATGATCTTCTTCTTGGGGCTATCGCGCTAGGGGAGAGGCTTTTTGAGGAAAATTTGGTTAAGGGAGGGAGACCTCGAGTGTAGACTCAAGCTCTCAATGAATACACGAGTTTATGGTGGATAAATCTCACCAGTTTGTGGTAGATAAAATCTCACTAATTTTTAGTGGATAAATCTCCACCACAGACGACTGATCGCTCCTGATCAGGCCTATTAGAGCACACAGAGAAGTGACACCTTTCATGTTATGAGCACCGTTGTGGTGCTAAAACCTTCGGGTATGAAAATCAGTAGGTAAAAAGGTAGGAGGACAGGGCAGAGAAAAACTGTCAGTGTGTTTTGATAGTGGACTGATAGAGAAAAACTGCCAGTGGGGAGAGAAGCGATATCCCTCTCCTTAGAGAAGAATGATAGTATATACCTGACATGGATGCTGGCGTGGAGGCAGAATTGATGGATTATTGTAACTGCACGATTTGCATGTGTTAGATTTGTTGTAACAGTCGTGATCACCAGTGCCGGTTGGTTGGAATTGCATACAGTAAAATCTGCCTTCATAATTGCCCACGCTGATAGGAGTGTTACATATTATGAAAGTGGGGAGGACGGAGTTCCATAACTGTTGGCGGAGATCAAGGATGATCTGTTGCTGGAGCTTCATATTCGGAGCTAAAGCCTTTGGAACGGAGAGGGTCTCGAAGAGAAAAACCTGAGGAGGTGAGGACTTCGGAGTGGTAAAGGCCTAAAAATGACAGAATGCGATGTCCGGTCGAAAATATCTTCGGGATGGTGAGCAGCTCCGGAAAGGCTGGATGTGGCATAGGCTTCAGGATGGGCTCTGAAAGTTAGGGATGTCTTGAGGAAACTCCTTGGTAGTTTGGACACGTGTCATCATCCTGGTGCGGTCAAATTTTAACCACTACAATCTTACTATCTTTCATCTGCATAAAGAAGAGGTTATTTCAATTTAGGGTAAGCCGTTTATTCCTAAAACCCTAACAGTTTCTATCCTTCACTAATAAGAGAACACGATCAACAGTTAGAACACGATAACAGTTCCAAGGTATCCAACCCCATTGCTCTGACTCTTAAGTGAATTTCATGGCTAAAATGTGTGTAAAAAAAATACTTGGTCCCCATATCTCAGGAATATAAAGATGTTGGTTCCTTCATTGTTCGGTACATATCTCCCAATAAATGGTGATCTGTTAGCATTTTCTATTGTGTCTCCTTTTGTAGATAAAGTTAGAATTGAGTGTTGCAATCGAGGTGTCACATAATATGGTTGGATGCACAACTAGCTGTCCAGAAGACACTGCCACCTCTCTGAAATGTCTAATTATTGAATTTGGCATCAAATCCACACAAACAATAAATCACAAATTAAAGGAATGATAGCTACTCATAGGATCTTTTCCAGTTAGGTTTGTGGCATGGTAAATGTCAATTAAAGCAACTATTTTGGAGCACATGTACATTAGTTGGTTCCAGGAGATCATAAGATTATGTCATACAAGAAAGACAGTTTAAATTGTAGACACACAACACAATTCAGAAAAGGGTTTTTGGTTATAAGTCCCAAATAAATATCCTATTTTGAGATTAGTCCTTCACAAAATCACTGTTTTGATAATAGATCCCCACAATATAAGATCCACTTGATATACACCCCTCTAGTTTGAACCAATTTAACATAAAAGAATATTCTGTTAACTTGAACAATACATAATATTTGACCTAAATGCCCTTATCTTCCTCAATAGTTAAAACTCTTCCCATTCATCTATTAAAACTTTCTGTCAACCATCTCCCTCCTTCCTCGCCACCGACTGAATACCATCCCTGCTCCCCACCACCACCCCAACAACCACATACTCTAGCACATATCATTGTGCTTTCTATCAACCTTCAGTTCCAATGTTTCTTTTCACATCAAACTCATCTTTTGGATTGACCGTTGCCGACAACTTTTGTAGATGCTCGTCTTTAATTGGCACCATTTGCCTTCATCTTTTGGCCCATCTACAAGCCAAAAAAATCCAAGCCTTTCCTGCCCCTCAACCAATTCTACCTTACCCGCACCACCACTCTCAAATTACAACCTCTCTACATCAATAGCCAAAACCCAAACAAAAGGATCAGGCTCTAACTTTGCCGAGCCAAGGTTCACGTTCAGTTTCAACCACTTATGCCAACTTTCATTTAGTACCACAAGAATATTACCTCTTGTATCTGCTATTTAAGGGATACGCTTGGTTTATTAATTAGTTAATAGCTTCAAACAGAGAGAAGAGCACAGGGTTCATCTATGTTGAGGTGAAAATTACAGAAAATAGAGAGTGAAGATGATGTCTTGTTAAGATTGGACATTTCAAGTCTACGAGTGCTGCATTTTGAATCTTCTGATTGATCAAAGAAAGGTCCAGCAAACCCATCTGAGAAGTCCAAATGTGATGTTGGCTTATGAGAACGTCACTGAGTTACTAATTGTTGGTTTGTGAACTTTTATTGTTTTTTTATGATTTTTTTTCCTTTTGTGAGATCAGAAAGAAGTGAGAGAAGCATCGGATAGTAACATTGAAGTAGGGAACCATTCTTTGGGTGGGTCTAATTAGGACAGAGGTCGTTAGTGCCTTCGTCAAGAAAAAGGACATTTCAATAATATGATGTTGTAGGTTAAGTCTTTACCCATGATTAGATTAGGAAGTAGGATGACAACACTAAGAAAAGGATCAATAATTGATGAAGACCACATTACAAGGGACTAATATCAAAATACTAATTTGTGGGGGATTGATATTAAAATATGATATTCGTTAGATATCAAAAAATGGATATAAAAAATGATTTTATAGGACAAGAATTTGGTGGAGTAATATCTGAGTTTTTATGCCTGAAACACTAATTAGAAGAGTTCTCTTACAAAAATAAAATATGTTTTATCATATTCATCTAATCCTCATTCCTCAAAACGGAATTGGCTATGAATGAGAATTCAATCCAAGAAATTCCATAAAATAATTGTTCCTAGTTTACATTTCAAGAGTTTGTGTTGCTACAGTAACTATAAACAAGTGTGGAATCCTATGCCAGGACCACCAAGAACAGTTGATGAGTAGGTACTCTCTTTTCTGGAATATACTTAAAATTATACTAAACTATAAAGTGAGCGTTGTGTGTGGGATGCCGACTCTATTTAACTTATATGAACAAAAGAAAGATTAAAAGAATCAAATCATAAATTTACCCATAAGGGTTAGCTGCAATCCAACAAATACTTGAGAATTTTTCTCATGTGCATTAGCACGTGCCTAAGAATCTAGCCATCTCATAACTATATAATTTATCAAATAAAAGTTTGAAGTTTTCCTAGTGCAACCATGAAAAGAGAGGCTTCTAGGTTACAAGTACCTTGCTAAAATCTTGTAGATATTAGACTCTCAAAAATAAATAATTAGATATGAATCCCCTAGATGAAACTTCATGTGAGAAAACTAGCTATCCATCATTTGAAAAACAACTACATGAAGCGACAAATGGAATAAAGCCACATAAGCCAATAAAGATAAAGGAATCAGAAGTTTCATCAAGGTCTCCTATGAATTATAAACCTTACTTCGCTCCCACATGTTCTTCTGAAAGGAACTTTATGAGGGCCAATTTGGACTTCCAATGGAGAAACAAGATAATATTTTGCGCGAAAAGTATCAATCCTCGAGTGACATAGTACTATAGAAGCACTTGTCCACTTTATCCAACTTTGGTTCTATAAACAACATTTTCTTCAATCTCACCATGATGACGAAGGATATGTGTGTCCATACAATATATGCATGTACATGTTTGTGTTCCTATGCAAGTAATGGTTGCAATTTTGACCCAATCCACAAATGTGGCCCAAATTTAGGTAGCCTCTCATGAAGCCCAGATCAACAATTCAGCCTGATTTTGGTTTACTAAATGAGTTGGCTTGTGGGGTAACATCTTATCTTCACTTGACCCGAGTCAACTCATTCATACTTGATAATGGTTCTAGTACAGAACTTGGTGCAGAAAATGTTAGTAATCACAATGGTTTAGGAGGGCAGTATTAATTTCCTTTTGAAGTTATTCTTATCTTCAAATCCTTCTTTCAGTAAGAAAACATTAAATTTTTATTAAAGTCCTGCCACTACACCAAACTCCGAAGTTGTGGTAAGGGTCGAGGATAATATTTTTATATTCTAACACATCCTCGCAGGTTGAGCGCACTTTGTATGCGCTTGAAACCTCACTTTTTTAAATCTTAATTTGCTTTTTTTTAAATGTGTGCTCATTAAAGAACTAAACATGGGTTGCTCTCATACCATAGTAAAGTCCTTGCCAGTACATTAAAATTCTGAAGTTGTGGTGAGGATTGAGGTTAATATTTTTATATTCTAACAATTTTGTTTATTGACTTTGACATTGAAGTTTTACACCTTGTTCTGCCTTATCTGTCTAACAAAAAGCTTACGCAGATTGTTTCCGCATAACATGCACATAGGCAGGTGGCATCACATATGGTTGGCTAATAAAGAACTCAGTTCAGACCTAAATGAGTTAAGCCCATATTTTACTAGAGCCAGCCCATTGCCAACCCTATTTAGGAATGAATGCGCCAATATTGGCTGGATTTAGAAGTCATTTCCTCGTCGAGAAGTGGTCAAAAAGAAGAGAAGTGATGCCATCTTACCTTTTTATTTGCATAATCCAACAAGAAAGAATATCAACATGTTGCTATCAACTTTTATTTGTGTATTTTGAAGAAAAGTATGCCATCTAATCTTCTTGACCAATCCATATTTGGATGATCTGAGCATCTACATGTTACTATTGATTATCTCTTTATGTAATTAAGTACAAATGTTGTGTACGAACTAAAACCATAGCTCATACAATGTGTCAACTCAAGGACATTATCCCTTCAACTTCTATTTGAAAGCATATGAGAGTAAGGGAATATTTACAAAAATATATAGAACTTAGTCTAAAGAAATATAATCCCGTTCTCAAAGTGAAACCAGAACACCAACAGCTTTATAATAACTCTAGAATTGATCATGAGATTTTGAGAGAGAAAGTTCCATAAATTAGTGAAAATAAAGAGGATATAACGGGTGACATATATAAAGTAGGACATACCTGCAATGGAATTATATTGACCACAGTTTGAAGGCAATCAACAACTTGAGGGACTTCAATGGCTCTGGAAGATCCGCCGAGGCAAACAGACAATGAATCTCCTTTTGAGCACATCACTATCAGGCGCGCTTTGCGTGCATGAAGTTGCTGAATTACCGATTGTTGTTTACTTTTAGGAATGGAGAAACAAAAAACAACATCAATCTTCTTACAAAATAAAATACAGATCATATGGGTAAGCCGAATCTTAAAGAGTTCATACAAGACTGACCTAAAGCAAGCATCACGTGTGGCGATGACTATTATAGGGAGATTTTCATCCACCAATGCCAATGGTCCATGTTTCATTTCACCTGCAAGCATTCCTTCGCTGTGCATGAGTGCTACCTCTTTCACCTTCAAAGCACCCTCCATAGCAGTGGCATAGTTGTAACCCCTGCCAAATACAAGTAGAGATTGCACGTCTATCAAAGATTCAGCTATATTTTTCATCTCAGCATCAAGTTCCAGTACTTCTTTAACTTTATCTGCCATAAAAGATAAAAGGGTCAATTCATCTTCCTCCCAAATCTTTCTATTTCAGAAAGTGCAATTTCAACCTCATCAGACATCTATTATTCATCCAATGAATTATGAATTTCAAAAGTGACATACTTGGTAAGTCAGACAGTTCATTTATAATTTCCTCTCTCTTAAGTTTTGTGGATATTCGGTCATCTCCAATAGCCAATGTCATCATAGAAATTGCCACTATCTGACTTGTGTATGCCTGCAATCGGGTAAAAGCAATATTAACAAACAAGGACACACAATGATCGTAGCAAGTCAACGTGGAAACTATAGGTACCTTTGTACTAGCAACACCTATCTCACACCCAGCATTTATGTGAACGCCACAGTGAGTTTTCTGGCTAATGTGCTACCAACAGTATTTGTTACACCAACACACAATGCCCCATTTTCTAAAGCATAGTCAAGGGCAAGTAGAGTATCTGCAGTTCCCCAGATTGACTAACAAAAACAGCAGTATCCTCTCTGTATATTGGACCTTGTCTGTCCAGCAAATCACTTGCAAGTTCCATAGTAACGGGGATCCCTTTTTACCAAGTTCAAACAATAATCAGTATGTAAATGGTTTATAGTTCACTTAGATGACAACACAGAAAGATGTTTGTTGTATTGGCCGTACCAGAAAGCTCCTCCAGAAAGGGTCTTACAGCTAAAGCTGCATTGTAGCTTGTACCACAACCAACGAATACAATCCTTCTACTATGTCTAATTGTTTTCATGTGAACCTTCAGACCACCCAAAAACACATCATTATCCATGAGACGTCCCCTCATTGTTGTAGTTAAAGAATGTGGTTGTTCGTGAATTTCTTTCTGCATAAAATGATCATAGTTTCCCATCTTTATTTGCTCAACCTCCATCTCAAGGAAAGATAATGCACGTTCAATCGATGCTGGTTTTTCTTTTTCATAGTCAAATCTCAGGATTGAGACGCATCCATCCTGGTGCAACCAGAAAAGAGTCAGTTTTCTGAAATTTTTCAAAAATAATGTATCTGAACCTTTATTTCATAATTCATTAATTCTAGATTTGAAGAGTAAATGGTGAACTTATGATAGTTGGGGTCTCAAACTTTCAAGTCATATTTGATGAAAGAGACAGCACAGTTCCATTAGAAAAACTAGATCAAGCACCTCAGGAATTTTTAAATAGCTCTCGTTGACTTCGGAACCAAAAGAACTCATGCATAACTTCCATAGTACCTCAATTAAACTACAGAACCCATCAATTGTGAGAAGAAGCACTAGACAAAATAAAGAATGTAATGCCCAAAATTCTTCATTCATATTAATAATTGTGAGTGTTATTTTACACAGTGATGGATTTTATGTCATATGATTTCTAGATTATTTTTTTTTGAAAATAAACAAACAAACAAACAAATTGAATAATTGATAGAAGAAGATATATATAATTTGAAATTCTATCCAAGAATTTGACTTAAGAAGTGAGTGGTACTATTGGTGCATTTTAAAGAATGTGTTTGTGATTACTGGTTGTTTTAAGCTTGCTAGCTGCTAAAAATCTGTTGAAAATAAGTGAATGATAGTTTGCGGATTCAGTTGGTAAATGCATTGAATTTCCAAGCCTTCAAGTTTTTAGGAAAGTGTTTTTTTAATTAGTGTTTAGAACGTTTTGTGGATGGTTTTCTAACTGTACTGATTATGGTTATTAAATTTTCTAACACTATTAGTAAGTTTCCAACTAGTTAGGAAGTCAATTGGATTAAATTGCTACATGAATTGTTAACAGACTCATGGATCTTAAGGCCCTATTTGCCAACGCGTTATGACTTTTTCTTAAGCCAGGTTAAGGGAAAAGGATTAAGAAGGGTAATTTTTGTAGGCAGCTCAGTTAAGCCTTCTTATATTTGATTGTTGTCATTTGGATCAAATTTTGAGAGAAAAAGTTAACATGTTTATTTGATGGCTTCAAACAGGGTTAAATGATAAATCAAGGAGAAGTTGTGCTTGTAAATCACTATTTAACCCCAGTTAACATTATTTAACCTGACTCAACTCATGTTGATAAAAAATTGTTAGGCAATATAAAATCTAGGTTAAGCTCTTGTAATCCTGTGGTGGATAAAAACTGGTTTACCGTAGATCGAACCCACCACAAGCAAAGTTTGAGGCGCTTCCCGAGTGATACCTGTCATAACACACGCGGGAAAGAACTTCTTTCAAAAAAGGAGCATCGGTATGGTACTGACCTAAGACCCTCGAGCGTGAGAATAAGTAGGTGAATTGGTAGGAAAGACCGGCAGAGGAGAAATATTGGTGTGGTGGAAGGGTGGACAAGTACAAGGAACTGCTAGTGTGATGGTGGACCGGAACAGAGAACTTATAGTATAGTGGGTGTAAGTGTATGTTCTCAGGGATAAGGAAGTGATCCCCTTCTCCTTGGAGAAGGATCATATATACTGACAGGGATGCCGGCGTGGAGGCGAAATTGACGGGTTGTGTAACTACATGATCTGCACGTGCTTGATTTGTCGTAACGTCTGTGATTGCAGGTCGGGGAATCCGCCACTATCCATAACTGTCCACGCTGAAAAAGGCGTTACATGTTATGAACATGGGGAGGATGGAGCTGCATAACGGTAGATAGAGATCTCGGTTGACTGATGTTCGAGGTCTCTGACTTGGGATTAGAGACTTTTTGAACGGGAAAGACCTCGGAGTGTAGTGCTGCTACAGACGGAGGACGTCTTTGGGATGGGACCTCGGGAAGGTTGGATGTGACCTCGGGAAGGTTGAATATGGTGGAGGCTCTGAGTTGGACTTTGGGAGTTATGGATTCCTTGGTGAAGCTCTTAGTAGCTCGGATATATGTCATTATCTTGTGAGCGTCAAATTTTGATCACTACAGATGTCCCCCGCTTCCCTCACTTATTGGAGTCGACGAAAGAGAAGTCGGGAAAGCGAAGGTACTCAAATTTTGAATGCTTAAAACTCATCATAACGTTTGAGCGGCGAATCTCTTCCGATCACTGCAGTTCTTCTTGAATTAATTGTTGGTTGCACAGCTGGCTGACGGTTGTCACATCGGGCGGCTGGAAGGTTTGTCATGCGTCTCTTCAAAACTTAGCACTATTATGACTAGGATTGTGGGGTTTTATGGTTTGACAATGACGGTTGACCAAAAATCTCGGGATTGTGGACTGACTTTTCAGGGATTAAAATTTTGAATTGGAGATGATTCGGCTTCCCGTCAATCTATAATTAGGGAAAGATCAGTAGGATGAAATCTTCTTTGTCTTCTTCAGAAACCCTTGCTTCGAAACTCTAATTTCTTTTCTTGTTGCCGCCATGTCGTCTTTTCTTCTTTTCATTAGACAAAGAAAGGAGAATGAGAGGGATGAGGACAAGGATGAAGGGAGTCTGGAGGTGTGCTATACTAGTCGTCGTGAAAGGATTATTACAGTGCATTAGTCGTCATGACAGGGTGTTGCCATCGAGGAGGATGTGACAGACGGATGAATGGACTTTCAGTTTACCCGAACCGAGGGATGCCGGATTTCCCTCGAGTGGGCTGAAGTCCGTCAGCTGGTGACCTGGAGTCTCCTTGTTTGGTAGTGGTACTTCTCCTGGGCAGTACCGAGGTGCAAATGTGATTTCATCACTGTCCTGCATGTCTTGTTGGATCTCGTCTCATGTCGTGGACGTTGTCGTGTCTTCTGAGGGCATCCAGGAAGTCCATACATCTTGCAGATGTGAGGAGGATGTGTCATCAGATTGACTGCCTTGGAGTGCCTCTTGGTCTTTTCTTCGCCGGATCGGGGATTTTTGGATAGTGACACGAGCAATAAGACGGTGTATCCGGTAGATGTCTCCCTTCGACCTCGAGTGTATCCTCAGAGCTAGGAGGTGAGGCAAGACTAGCGGGATGAATTAGCGCGTTTGAACCTATATCTGCTGTATTTTTGGGTTTTTTTTACTATTGGCTTTTTTGAAATTGATTGAAACATGTGATAGGATGGGAAAAGGAGCTAGAAATCAAGTATGTGCCACCATATTTCTACGAGTTTAAACTCCCTCATCTGTTCAACCCCGTAGGATTAATACACTTTCTTTCCCACTGATCAAACTCACTCCCTCGAACCAAACTATGGAGTCCCAACAACCACTTGATGATATCATGGCTAAAATTGATAACCTACTCCAAATCATGAATTCTTCCCGCCAAAACTCAAAAAGTAGTGTTCCTTGTATGATCCCCACAGTTACAGAATTCAAAGAAAAGTCTGATAACAAAAGAATAAGAACACTGAAAAGAACCTTTCAAGAGTGCTACAAATGTCAAGGTTATGGCATGTGCTTGCTGCCAACTGTCCAAGCCCATTTAAGATTGCCATCAATGATGGAGTTTCTATTGAAATGCCTAAACATGATAGTACTATTTCTCCGAAAGTCACTCATATGATCAAGGAGTTTACTGTCACTTGTCCTTTCCCTTCCCGGCTTTACTGTCAACACTACTTTTTTCGCCTCTTCTGCTACCGATCCCTACTGTTATTACCTGCTTTCATTACCAATCAATTCCTCCCCTACTGCTGATACCATCTCTTTTTCTCTTATAACCTATGTGAACTTACAATAATTTATTTCAAATTCTTACGCAATTACTTTCAAATTACTACACTTATCATGTCAAAACCCTACACAAATCTTACACAATTACTTTCTTTCTCTCCTTTCTCTGCTCCTCTCTCTCTCTCTCTGATCTTTCTGCTCTCTGGAAGCGAGAGCAGAAAGAGAAAGAAAAGAAAGATCCACATAGAAAAGCAAAGAGAGAGAGAGAGAGGGCAGATACAGAGAGAGATCGATTCAACAATTTCAAAAGCACAATTCAACAATTTCTAAATCCCAATGCTAAATCAATATTATACATTTCTAAATCACAATTCTACATCACAATTCCAAATAACAATCCTACACAATTCTACACAATTCTAAATAAAAAAACCAACACAATTCTACACACTTCTCTCAATCTGGTCTTTGCTCATCTCTCTCTATCTGCTTTATGCTCATCTCTCTCTCGATCTAGAAAGAGGAGGGGGGCAGTAAGAGAGATCCAGAGCAGAGAGCAGAGAGAAAAGAAGAGAAATACAGAGAGGGAGAGAGATAGCAGTCAAGAGAGATGGACAGAGAGGAGAGAGTTTACCTCTTGATCACCACCGATGAGAGCAAAGAGAGAGTGAGATGGCCACCGATGACCTGAGATCACCTCCGACGAGATCAATCCACCAGACCTCTGATGAGATCAATCCACCGATAACGACCGCGAAATCACCGCTTGATCACCACCAAAGGCTCTAACATCGACGACAAATAACAATCACAAGATTATCGAAGGCTCCAACGTCGACGAAGGTCGACAACATCGAAGGCTCCAATACGACGAGAGAGAGATTTAAGGGAGCGAAGGGGATCTGAGATAGAGAGAGATCGGATGCCAGATTTGGGAGAATTTTGTAGGGTTGAGAGAGAGATTGATTGAGTTTTATTATATGAAATCGGGTCGGGCTCAACCCGACCCAATAAACCCACGACCCAAAACCAAACGTCGTGTACAAACACAGTCTGAGCTGTGTCCAAGACATGGTTTGACTGTGTCTGACGAGTCAAACTAGTTGACTCGTGTCGGACACGGTCAAAATGTGTCTGACACGTATCAGGCATCGGGCATGTTTCCTTATCCAACACGAACCCGACATGGACACGCCTCTGTTTTGGGCATGTCCATGCTTTATAAATGTTAAGTACTAAATCAAAATTCTCTACAGACCTTATCCCTATAGCCGATCAGTATCAAGTCATTGAGTTGGCATCATCTTTTGCTTCACACGTGCATGAACAACCCACGGAGATCAGTGATAAAATTGCACAAAACAACGCCAACCATGAAATGCGAGCTGATAATAGAAATAGATTAAATAATTTTAATGTTAGTGATGTTGTTCAAAAGTTGCATTCTTGTAATTCTGATCCATTTCAAATCTTGATGAAATTGAAGGATAATATTTATGTTATAGATCTTTTTATAAATTTTGATATCAGTTCTACTTCAATATTGACTACTTAGTGGATTATAAAGATCTTAATATTATCACCACTAGCAGATGTTTTACCCTATATAGCATGTCAAGTTGATAAATTCTTAAATGATAAAATTTTGAAGCAGTATGAAAACATTTTCACTTCTAACTCAATGGAGTCGAGTTGTCTCCAACACGAGGAGAATGATGCAGATATCAAGCCACGTGTATGGCACATGTATCACCGGTGAAGAAGTATCATCGGTGGAGGAGACGCATCGTTCAATTTTTTACTAGTAGAACTCTATGTATTTTAATTTTTTATTTTGAGTTTCTTTAATTTAAAGCTGTATTTTTATTAGGAGTTTAGTTTCTAAAATTTGAAATTATAATTCAATTTTGATTGGGAGTTTTAGTTTGAGTTGTATTCAATTTTGTATAAGCCTATAAAAGGCCTCTTGTATCAAATAATATGGAAGGCAATGAAGAAGTTTATGAAATTTTTCACAAAATTTGTAAGTGATAAGTTCTCTAATAAATATCTCTTTGTATGTGAGTTCTTAGAGAAATCCTGATTAATGGTGTAAAACATTAGCTAGCCTATCCTCTTCCCTATCTCCTTTCTTGTCTACCAAATCGTAGTTCCTATCTTCGATCTTTAAATCCTATTCTAAACCTTAGTTCTATTTCTTCAATTCTCAATTCAAAATCCTAGAAAAAAATCAGAAAAAATATTGCTACAGTACCGCTGCTACAGGAAACCGAGATGCTACAGTAATAAGATCCGCAATGAACAGTAAACTTGTTAAGCAAAAAAATCCAATAAGCAAGTAAGTTAATTTTCAGGCCACATATCTCATCCGTTTGAAGTCCAAATCTGCACGGTTCGAAGCATTGAATTCGTGAAAGCGAGCTCTACACATCTATAATCATTATAAGGACATTGAAGTCACACCTAATCCTCAATAGGTACGTTTATTATCCAAATTGATTATTTCGAGTCTGATATTTTAATTTCTGAATTTTTATCGATTTAACTGATGTCTACAAACATGAAATTGTGCGTATGTACTTACCTTTGAATTCACTAGCTTTAATATTAATCGTATAATCTTTTACCTGTATATTTATTATTTTTAATTGATTTACGACTGAAATTGGAGTAGTTTATATATGTTACTTTGTTTAACTCATATCTGTAGTATCAGTTTTAATCATTTCCTATTGTAACGGCCCAACCCCGCGAGTACAAAAATGTTACTGCGACATATATATCAAGGCGAAAATACCCTTACATATATATACTAAGCATCAGTACAGACAGGAATCAGAGCACGAACGTACGTGACGTTTATACATTTCAACAAAAAGAGTACAATTAAGAGTATCACGAGACGTGATATAATATTACAAGCATTTTACATTACTGATAAGCGTAAAAGTATAATATACACATATGACAGTAAAAAAATAAACTCACGAGCTACATGAGAAATCTCGTGAGCTGATCGGAGGAAATGGACAGGAAGGACCTACAGCTGGTCAGCCTGCTCTGCAAGATAAGCTCGGTCCTCAGGCGAAAGGAACCACTTCGTTCCAAACTCCAAGATCTAGACATGCAGGCCCAGGAGAGTCAAAAAAAACTACCCAATAAGTGGTAAAATGAGTGTCAAGTGGCGTGCACAAGTAAACATACGTGCATCAATAAAACCGGCTCGGGAGAGCATGTATAAAAAACCGCATCATGAACATACACATACGAGCATGAAATGAGACATCAAGCAATATGTTATACGCAGATGAAGCAAAACTAATTGTACAAGCTCAGTTGACGGATTTATGAAATTAGTACGTCGATGGAATATTCCAAAGAAGGAAATCCTTATATATATATATATATATATATATATATATATATATATATATATATATATATATATATATATCATATACCTTATGTCTCCATCGACTGAGTGCATACAAGCCGAGTTGTCCTCAAATACGGAATAAGAGAACAGCATGAATAAACATCCGTGAAGTATATCAGGTACCCAAGCCATGCAGACAAGCAAGAAGCAGTAAATATAAATAGTAACCAAAAAATCTGTATAAAACTAAGAGTAAGCAAGTCAGAAAGTTAAGTACAGTAGTACAAGAGTAATATCAAACAAGAGACGGGCAATGTTTACACGAGTGGCGAGCAAAGTATAATAATAGAATAAATAATAATGATAATAATAATGATAAAACCGACAACACAAAATCTGATAGATACAAAATCTGATAAAACTAAATGCGGGCAAAACCAATTATACAACCCAGTTTACGGCTTCATGAAACTAGTACGTTGAAGGAATAATCAAAACAAGAAAATCCTCATATATATACCTTATATCCCATGTTACCGTAATCTGAGTGTATACAACCCGATTTGCAAAACAACATGAAATCCAATAAAATGCCGATGAATTATTATATTAACATTTCATTATTATTACTCGCTTGACCCATATATCTAGGTATATGTTCCGGCATACTTTACAACTCACATACATCTATATATGAGTAAGTCGAGATTTGTTATTGGAAACCGACGAGGAAACCAACCAATTATGTTTACAATAGGTCATGTGCATGCCCGAGATCATGGCTCAGGGTGTTCCATTACTGGCGTACAGAACCGGATACGAGATCCAGGAAGGGGAGGGCCTTATTGTATGCATATTCAGGAATATAACAGGAGATAGAGTGCCAGCACACCCTTCAGAACA
Organism: Agave tequilana; assembly: GCA_038442645.1. Lineage (NCBI taxonomy): Eukaryota > Viridiplantae > Streptophyta > Magnoliopsida > Asparagales > Asparagaceae > Agave > Agave tequilana. The sequence continues at coordinate 25,918 of JAVJIF010026785.1, read as the reverse complement.
CCTAGAGGCCCTCAGGTAGACTGAAAATTTTAGTTACACAACATACCTAATGTTATTATAAATAAAATCACCAATGAAGTCCATCAGTTCTCCCGATCCGGTATAAGTTATCCTTTTTATTACCAATTTTATAATTATCAGTACACAGGAATGAGCAAGAGCATAATGCAGAGGTAACATGAGTACAGAAGTAACAGGGGTATATCAAAATATCAGTTATTACATTCCCATATGTGATAATCATAGATCAAATGATAATATAGCAGGTGTCAAGTGTCAAGTGATTAGCACAACAGATATTAACTGTTTATAACACAATACGGGAAAATAGTACCGATACAGGAGATCGGTCCGAATACCGATATAATACATTTTGAAAAACAGTATAAGTAAAGATTTCAAACTCTTCACAACAAGAATTAAAATAATTAATTAAACTATCAAGCAGGCAAACGGGCAAGCAAGAAAGCGAACATCTAAGCGGAACTAAGCAAAGCTTTAACGAAGCTAACGTATAGCACTAGATGCCATCAGGCTCCGCGTGATTACCGCTTGCGGCACATCTAAGCGCACACGGCGAAGCGAGTGTATGAACGCTATGCTACCGCATGTGGCGAAGCCGCACTCACGGCATAACTACGCTCGAACGGAGTTAGCGGTAAAGTGCTGAGCGCTAGGCTCGTCTACCAGGAGGAGCATGTAAACTCGTAGAGTTGAACTCTAGAGTTGAAGTATAGCGCGGAGGCTGAATGTAAGCCCGAAGTCTGAATGTAACCCCGGAGGCTGAATGTAGCACGGAGGCTAACGACCATGAAGGATCGACCAAGCACAATAATATAGCAATATCACAAGCAGTATATATGTACGGTATTAAACTACGCTATTACAAATATCCATCACGCCGATACACATATATCAGTTCATAATACAAATACAACGTCCCAGAATAAATAGACAATCCCAGAATACAAATACACTCATCGAAGTAGGGTAACACATAAAAAGTGAGAGACACTCGCTTAAAAACCACGAATCACACCGTGACATCCCGGAACTCCAAATAACCAACACAAATACGCGATCAATAATTATTAAAATATAGAAAGAAATAGAGAACTAAAAGACAAAAAAGAGAGAGGAAAGAGAAACAAAGGAGAGGAGGGAAGAGAGGTAGCAAGCCACGGCCTGGAGGGGGATCACATCCTGCTGGCCATGCGCAGGTAGGGGCACAGGTCAGGGGTGGCGCGCACGCCGATCAAGGGGGTGACTCGAGGCCACGATAAGGAGTCCGGGAGGAATTGGGGTTGTTTGCGATGGATATGGTGGTTGTGATGGTGGATTTTGAGAGGAGGTGGCGGAAGTTAGGGATGTTGGTGGTGGGTGGTGGTGAGATGGAGGCCGAGAGGTGGTTGATGGATGCCAGGGATCTCGCTAGAGAGGGTGGTGGTGACCGTCGTGTTTGGAAGGGGGGAGAGAGAGGTGAAGAAAGAAAGAGAGAGATTGAAGAGAGTGAGAGAGAAAAAATCACTTTAGTGGAGGGGTTAGGTGCTTGACTGGAGTTGGGTGGAGCCACCGTCGGAGATGGTAAGGGGGCCCGGGTCTGGTGGTAGAGATGGCCGACTTGGAAGAAAGAGGGGGTGGGAGAAATTGGAGAGTGAGAGAGGGAGTAGGTGAAAGGAAGAGAAGGAAATTAGAGAGAGAGACTGAGTTTGTGGGAGAGAGAGAATTTGAGAAGGGGAAGGGGACTATGTCACCCGCCAGAAAGAGGAAGACGAAGAAAAGAAAAAGAAGAAAAGAAGAAGAAAGCAGAGGGTGGAAGGTTAGGGAACGTTATGGAAGTTGATGGAAGGAAAAGAAGAAAAGAAAGGAAAGGAAAAGAGAAGAGAAGAAAAAAGAGATTACCCAGGCAAAGTTTCAGATACAGAAAAATATAAATATTATTTTATTTGAAAAATATTAACTAATTCAAAAAAATCTCCAAAAATTTCCTAAAATAGAAAATATTATACTGAAGAACATCGTGAAATCAGATTCAAGAAATTCAATCTCATTTGCAAATTAAAAATTCTGAAATCGACCAGCGATACCAATCGACACCGATTTTGAAGATTCAAAATAATTTAAAAAAATTTCAAAAAATCATGAAAAATCTAAAATATTGAAACTCAGCATTTGAAATTGAACCGTTCCAATCTGACTACTAAAAAGGTCAAATCAAACAATACACTGGATCTGGGTCCCAGGTTTGAACTCGGGTTAACTGAGTCTAAAACTCTGGATCTATACCAAATAATAATATAAATAATCACAAAATAAAAATAAATAAGGGAGAAAATAGAAAAATACAATCAAATAATCGGGACACGTTTCTTGGTACGTATTCCGGTAACAGGGTGTTACACCTACCAACATCATTTCATGTTGGTGAAGCGTGATTGAGCGTTTTATTGCAGATTTTCATACACGCAATCACGTTTCACATCACGGGTGTAAGCACGTACTCTTTGAGGAAGCCTTGGCGGACAAGTTCTTTCAGGTACCACCAGAGACTTCCGCAGTGGACAGTCTTGTGTCTCTTGCTTTCATGAAAGGAACAGTACTCTTCTGCTCCAGGGAATGCAGGGTTGTGTTGGATCAGCTTCGGACGCTTTACTCATGATTGGTCCTTGATGGCATTAAAGACCCCATTAATAGGAGCCTCAGCGAGGTTAAATGTTGCTTTGTTTGCAGGCTCGAAGCGGGTGCAGAGAGAATCAAGAACGCCTGCTTCTGGAAGGCATGTTTCCCCCGTTTCTATTTGCTGGCATGGGTCGGGATTTCACGTTGTGAGTTCATCTTCTCCTCGCCGTTGTCGCACTTGAGGGAGTGGCAGACAGAGCTCTTCATCGCTTTCTCCAACTGGATGTAGGGCTGAGCTCGAGATAGGACTTCACTCATTTGAGTGATGTCATATTTCAGGAGGTGCTTGTACAATGGATGAGAGATCTGCAACCTGCTAATGAATGTGAGTGAAGAGACATCTTTACCGCAGTTGGGAACCCTGGCAAGCTGACTCTGAAAGTAGCCGATGTAGGACTTGAGCTGTCACCCTGTCTCATCTTGACAGAGAGAAGGTGGTTATTCTTCTTGGCCTCCTGCGAGAGACGTACTGAGTGAGAAACGCTTCAATTACCTCCTCGAAGTTGTGGAGAGAATGGGATGGCAGAGAGTAGAACCAATTCGAGGCACACCTTTCAAGCTGGACGGAAAGGTTAGGCACAAGATTGAATCGTTGCAAGAGTAAAGCATCATCTTGTCCTGAAAATGCCTAATGTGTTGAACCGAGTCGCTCACTCTGGAGTAGTAGTCGAAGGTTGGAGTTGAGAACTTTCTCGGGAACTCCCACTCTAGGATCTCTTTGGAGAGAGAGGAGTTAGAGACTTTAGCAGCTGAAAGTAATAGTCGGCTATGGAGCTGCAGCTTAGCCTCCTCGATTCATCTTTGGATCAACTCTTGAGGTCTCAGATGTCGGGAGTTCTTCGATCCTGGGTTCGCTTTCCAGTTGCGTTGGTGTCTGAGTGTTCTAGAGGGCAGCGATTTGGCCTGGAATCAGTCGTTGAGCTGCTTCAACGCCTCTTGTTCACGGATGGCATTCTCGCGGTCGAGAGTCGCCTGCTACTGTTCGTGATCTGACTAAGCTTGTTGCTCCTTCATGTCGGTGAACATCTAAAGGATCTGGCCTTTGTACTGCGCTAGTGGTTAGACGCTGCCCCTGAGGTGAGGAAGAGCTAGTATTTTCGGTAGCATCTTGTTGATTAATGATAGAGGGATTATGCCCCGATGGTGCTGATGATCTTACCCTTTGACAGGACACCGTTGTGGGTGCTAATTTATTTTCTCGGAGCCATTGGCGCTATAGAAGAGGTTTTTTTAGGAAGGTTTTGCTTGGAAGGAAGGGAGATCTTGAGTATGGTCTCAGATCTCAATAAAAGCACCAGTTTGTGATAGACAAAAAATAGCTTGCTGTGGATCGAACCTACCATAAGCAAAGTTAGAGGTGCTCCCCGGGTGATACCTCTCAGAACACATATAGTAAAGAACACCTTTCCTGTTAGGAGCACCGGTGTGGTGTCGATATAAGACCCTCAGGCGTGAAAATCAGTAGGTGGAATGGTAAGAAGGACCGACAGAGGAGAACTACTGGTGTGGTAGAAGGATGGACTAGCACAGGGAACTGCTAGTTTTATGGTGGTGGAATAGGGAACTTCCAATGTAGTGGTGTAAGCGTGTATTCTTAGGGGTAAGAAAGCAATCCCTTCTCCTTGGAGAAGAATGATCATATATACCTGACAGGAATGCTGGCGTGGAGATGAAATTGACGCGTTGTTGTAACTGCACGATATGCACGTGCTGGATTTGTTATATCGGCTGTGATTGCGGGCACTGGTTGGTTGGGATTGCAGGCCGGGAAATCCGTCACTGTCCATTATTGTCCGCGTTGAAAGGGGTGTTATGTTATGAACGTGGGGAGGATAAAGTTGCATATGGCAAGCGGAGATCTTGGTGGATTGATGTTCGGGGCTTCTGACTTGAGATTGGAGACTTTGGAACAGGAAAGACCTCGAGAAGGTAAATATCTCAGAGTGGTGTAGTGCGTCTCCAGACTGAGGACGTCTTTGGGACGGAGGATGACTTCAGGAAGGTTAGATGTGACCTCAGAAAGGTTGTGGATGTGACCTCAGAAAGGTTGGGTATAGCGGAGGCTCCGAGTTGAACTTTGAGAGTTATAGATCTTTGGTGGAAGCTCTTGGTAGCATGGATACGTGTCATCATCCTGATGAGGGTCAGATTTTGACCATAATCCATTGCCAATGGAGCCTAAAGGTTTTCAATTTTTGATTAAGAGAGTCAACTTTGATTGGACCTTCTATATGATATTCGAGTTGTGGTTTATTTATGTCTTAGGTTTTCATTTTAGAATCGAGTTATCCCAGCAAAAATATAAATTAGTTCTATAATTTACATTGTGTAAACTTTGAGAATTTCTATTACTTACCAAGGTTCTTTTAAGAAATAACCACGATCAAGCAAGTTAAAGATTCTTCACGAAGTTGTGGTGGTTTAAGAGTTAAATGGAAAAAGAAAAAAAGAAGAGGAAATACACATACCAAATTGGTATGGTGGTTGATTGTAAAATACTGAAAGAATTATGATGTACTTGTTGAACGTTCATCAAAAAGACTGGGTTATTCTGAATTATGATTGAATTATCGTACATTGTAATTACCACAAGAGTTAGTAATGAAAATTATATTGACTAAAAAAGTAGTTGAATATCTTTTATTTGGAGATCTGCAAGAGAATCAAGTTTTAAGGAAGGTCTTTTCTAAGTGACAAGAATATTGCCCAGACTTTTTGTTCATATTGATAATAATTATGTTTTACCATGGTCTAAAATCTCAGTATTAGCAGCGGCATTGGCCGTAGGATTTTGGCATCACATCGCCAATATCGTCCATTTATTGGTCATTTTGTCTTGTTGAATTGGAAAATATCAGGTATAATTTCGATTATATTGATATTATCACAACACCAGCATCATGCCAAAATATGAATATCGAATGATATTTCAAACCTTAATTTCAACATAGTTATGGATTTAATTTGTATATGTGCTAAATTTGTTTATATAAATAAATAAATAAACTAATATAAGTTATTTGGTGTATTTTTAAACTCTATGTGGGTATGTTAAAGTATTCAAATAAAGTATTTATAAAGCCCCTTTTCCTCTTGGGGCTGCGCATGGGAGGTTAGGGGCTGTGCAAAATAAAGTATCCAAATAAAATAATGGTGGGTATTTATTAGCTTTTATATACACATGTTATTAAGGTTTAACAAAGAGATGGCACATTGTTGGCCTCTCAGGAAATAAAGGTAAAAAAAAAGATAAGGATTTATTTCATGTAAAGAAAAGAAGAGAAGGAAACATGAAGGGTTGAACATTCTAAAGTTTAGTTTTTAATTTTATCTTCATTGATTTGTATTATATTCTATACCCCAATGATGCTAGATAGAAGAGCTTGCAGGAAAATAGACCGAGATAGCCAAATAAAATTGGTTCTCAAAGTTTATTCCGTGGATCCATAAAAGGATGAAGTTATAGGAACAAATTGAGATAAACAATAACAAAAAAACAAACTAGAAAGCATCCTTCGGAGAGGGAGCGCAATTATCAACCAATGTGATGGGGCCATAGGGCCTCTTTGCCTCCCATAGTGGCCACAAATGCTAGCACGACTTGTGCATGCTATGAGTTCCAATTGAATAGAACCATGCAAAAAGATGAGTTCAATTGGTATGCTGGATTGTTATTATGAGGATTAACCAACGAAATCGATATTCTAAATCATTGTTGTGAGTATTAGCTTTCGTGAATCGATGTGTTAGACTATTATTATATGGATCAATCATCAAAAAATGGTGTTGAACCATCATTATGAGTTTTAGTTCGAAGGCCCTGACTTGCCCCCAAAACAACTAAATCATTAATTTTCTTGGGTATGAAAAGATTGGAGAATTTGATATCATAATTATTGTTTCGATTGTATGCTTAATTTTCTATGAACTTTTTAGACAAATATAATTTATTTATTATTGATATTTATGTATCATTTAGTATAATATTGCATACTGGTTATATTGTTTCTGAGCTACTGAGCTCACCACTTTTGTGGGAAATGATTTTCAGATTATGAGAAGCAGTATTCTAAAAAAAAAGTTTAAGTGATCGATTAATCGTCCGCTTAAATGTTTTCGGCCTGAAACCGAACAGAACTTGAAGAAAACGGTCAGATTACTCGGCCAGGTGATTAATTCGCTTAAGCGGTGATTAAGTGTCTAATCGGTGATTAATTAGCATCCGTTTAAATGTTAGTTTTCTAAATGGATTCAAATTTCGAACCCATTAAGCTAACTGAACTCAAACCCGATCCAATAATTGAGGATATAAATTGTCGTGTGTTGGAGAATTAGGGCTCGCGAGCCCTAAATTCGCGAGCCTTAAATTTATCCGCATCCTCGCTCCTCCTGCGGTGACGACGAAACTCCCAAATCTCACGAAGAAGCTCTCGATACTCAAGGCGACGAGACGACAAAGCTCCCGAAGCCCTAATTTTATCTGAAGCTCCCGAAGATCATGACAGTGTCGATCCTCCTTGAGAATTAGGGCTCCCGAAGCTCGATGACGAAGGCTCTTGTAGTGAACTCCCCCTTCAACGGCGACCTCCCCTTACAGTTAATCCTTTCACTACGTCCACCCTCTTTGTCGACAAAGACCTCCCCCTGCGATCAGCTCTTTGGTCAGCAGCAAAGCGTCGACAGTGACCTCCTCCTGTGTCGACAGCGACCTCCCCTGGGCACTGGGCAGCTCTCCCCCCCTCGCGTGCACGTATTTTGCTCAGGTTCTTACCAGTGATCTTTGTTTTTTTTAATAGGCTAAGGAGTGTCTTAAGTGTGAGAAGGATAGAGTTACGCATTACTTTCAGTTGCATCTAACAGTGAACCAAAGTTGTTGGAAGTATGTTGCTTTTTTAAAAGAAATAGATATATTTGTTCATTTAAAAAGTATTTTTTAACTATAATTGTTGGAGGTAGAGATACATTGATGTACTTTAAACTGATTGACATTATTACTTTTTAATTCCTCTTAGTACTAACAATTTAATTTTTCAAGTTATGTTTATTATATTTTTATGTTTTTTTGGGAGTTCATAGAATTCTTATTTGCATGTTTTAAGTACTATAATATTATTATATATTAAAATAATAGTAAAACGTGTAATCTGTTTAATCACCCTTTAAACCGTTTAAGCATTATGCGCTTTCGAACCGCGCGCGTACTGAAACTGCTTTTTAGAACATTGATGAGAAGTCTCACGAGTAGCAATTGTAGCATGGAGCGGTCTAATTTAATTGTTGGAAGGAATTTTAGTTTTTGCTCTACGTTTAAGTCTTCGAGTTTGTACACTTTAGAAAAATTGTATAGTCAAGAAACTTATTTTTATTATTTTGAAAGTATACCAGAGAATTTCAAACATTTTGCTATTTAGATATCGAGACGAATATGCAGGAACTATGATAGCTATTGACACGTGGGATTATATCTAACTTTTATAAGGTTATAAAATTTTTGACAATATTTTACAACAATGACTTGTTCAAAGGTAGGGAGATATATCATTGCTCTAATATCTATGAATCATGGACACGGATACGGGGTACAGATACAACACGATACAGATATGGGAATACGGCTAATTTTTAAAAACTAGGACATGAGTACGACATGGATACGTGTATATATCTGAGTTTTTGTTTGTCCATATTGACAAGTTGAAGATTTCTTACTATTTAATACTCTTATTGAATGATTTTATGAATTAAATTGTGCAAACGAAGCAATTATATGTTAAACTTCATGATTTGCAGGTTTTTCAAATACATAGCAGCCCAAGAGACAAGAAATCAAGCTCAAGATAAGGGACAAAGTTCAGAATCTCATTGAGACAAATCAATGAATAGTTGGACACGCAACAACCACAACCAACTTCATTTCAAATGAAAATCCAAACTCGATCTTAACCACAATTTATCAATAAATTAAAACTGATTTTAGTTCAAATCAAAATTCAAATCAACAACCAATATATGGATCTGAATAAGCTTAAATAACAGAAAAGGAAGAAGATTTGCAAGAGATAAGAAAGGATCATTGAGATAACAACAAATCTTATTGAAAAATTCAATTGATACCTGGTGTTCGGATAAGGTTGTTGAAGATAGCAAGAAACTAAAAAGTGGCAGTAGGCTATAAAAGAATCAGTAATGTAGAGAAGAAGATCATCCCTGATTTCTGAGATCATCTCTGTGAATTTCTGTTGAGAAGAAGAGGCTAAGGCTGCATAGGAGAAGAAGAAGCCGCACATGAAGTATCAAGATATATATCTCTTTTTTTTTATTCTCATCTTTGGAACGACTTCATTATATTTTAATAATGATGATTTTCTTTACCATGAGCAGCTAAATTTATATTCTTGAGTTTTGATGATATCTTTGTGAAGTAGCTACGGTTAATTTTTATTTTTTTAGAAATAAGTCTATGCACTGATATTTATTGATGTGTTTTTATTTATCCAAGATAGATTATGCCTCTAGGATTTATTCAGGAGATAGTCTATACCTGAGACTAAATTTTCACATCAATTTTATCTATTGTTTTATTATCAATCGAGATACTTTATATATATTAGTACTTTGGAGTCAGATGAATACATAGGGTATGCCTAAATGAGTGAAATAATCTGTATGATTAAGAATTTCATGCCACGGATTCAGAATATTTTAGACTCAAGAATTATTTAAAAATTGTGATTTCTTTAAAGGTTGAATATTTACTTAGATTAATCAAGAATGAAAACTTTACATGTTTACTTAATAAAAAGAAAATATGAAAAATATTCTTCCATCTTCTTTAATTAAGAATTTCAACACAAATCTTATTATGGATTCGACTTGAACTCACTACTTTTCTCGCTTTAGTAGTTTAGACTCAGTTGTGAATTTGCATCGGTTTGTAGATTTAACGACAACTATTTTTAACTGATCAAATTTTAGCATCATTGTCGTGGAGATTTTTGCTTGTTTTCTTTATTTAAGATAGAAACTTTTTTTTCCTTTTCTCAGGTACAACAGGAGCAAGAGAGCACAATTGGAGGAGCAAGAAGCAAGGAACTATGGTTTTTTGCAAATCCGGTTAGACCTTTATTTTCTGTTAAATTTTTTCTTTTCTTTTCATAATTAAAAAACAAACATAAAAAATAACATTTCAAGAGTAGAGTGATTTTTTTAGGACAAGCATTTTCTAATTTTCATTTAGAAAATTTACAAAATTGATTGTTACATTTTATTTGTGTTCATATTTTAACACATCTTAAGGCCACAACCCATAAACAACGTAAGGTGGGGACCTCATCACCATTTCTTGGCCCAAAAATCATCAACCTCATTTGCATTGACCTAAGTCTTTTAAATAAAATTCACTAGACGTTGGTCCTAAGACTTTCGAGATCAATAAGGTGGACTAGTTGTAGGATAACTCCGATGAGCACTGTCAAGCTTGCGAAAGAGGACTTTCTTATCGAGAAAAGGTGAATTAGTCATTGTGACGGTGCTTGGCCTGGAGGAAGGACGAAGGAGCTTCCTTGTCTGGAAAATGTGACTAAAACTAGTAAGTACTCGGCCTGAAAGAAGAACCAAGTCGCTTATTTGACGGGCTTAAGCCTACAATCCATCCAAATCAGTTAGGAGTTGTCTAGTGTCTCTAAGATTAACCTTAGTCCTTAGGAATTGATTATTGATTGCTTATTTTTGTAAAAAAATTAAAAAATTAAAAAAATTCCACTCACCACAATGGCTAAAGACCTCTGGTTCAACCCTTCCTCGTCTACCACATTCTTACACATATGTACAAATGTGAACCATTATGAGATTGAGTCCAGTATGACCCAACTTCACCAATCAGTTGAAATGACCAACGAGGACCCTTACCTCCTGAGCAAATTCGATCTATTGAATCAAAAGTTGGATCGATTTTTTTAGGACAATACCAAGTTCCATATTTCACATATCCAACCCCTCAAGAAATGTACCCTCCCTATTCTAGCCCAGCTCCCTATGCGAGCGATTGTCCATTGGTTGTCCAATACCCAAAATTCATTCAAGATCAAGTGCAAGGAGCCCAAGATTTCCCTAGGCCAGTCAATGATCTATTTTCTAATACTTACAACACTGGCTGGAGAGACCATTCTAATTGCTCTTTGAGACCCCACCCACCAGAACTATTATCAATCCCAACCATTTAGGGCTCCATACCTTAACCAAAATGCCATGGCAACTATCGCCAGCACCTCCAAAATAGTCAAACCTATCTTTCAAGGACAAGGTGTCACAAGCCCTAAAGTCTAAAGATGGAAAACAATTGTACACACAGTCCACTACCAAGCTAGAAACCCAAATAAGTCAGCTAGCTGATGCAATCACGAAAGGAGAACAGGAAATCATGTCAAGACAATCTGTAGAGAACCCTGAAGGACAACTTAGACCTGCACAAATTCAACCATCGAGCCAATTTTATAAGCAGGCTAAGTCAATGACAACTCTTAGGAATGGGTGTGTTTTAGAATATCCACATGATGAATAGATGGAGACTGATTTAGTTAGCCACATACCTTCTTTGGAGCACTTTGATCATACTCATGAGGATGCATGTGTTGAATATGAATCTTTTTTTCTTGATGAATTCTTCGAGGATGATTTTGATCATGATTCTGAGAAGATATTTATTGAGGAGCTTAAGTTTTCATTTAATAATGCTAAGAAAAATGTGAGTATATCTAGAGCCCCATATGGAAAAAGACCAATTGACTTGAGCATTTTCACTTTTGAGGATTCACCGACTGATCAGTCTTTTGAAAATTTTAGGATTCATGAAACACCAAATGATTAAAGTTTTGAAAAACTTTTTGAGGATAAACTTATGTATTTGGATGAATCGACTATAGATGCTTTGGTTAGTCATACACCTCCAATGGGAATTGTTGATCTTAGTTTTGAGGTAATTTTTGAGGATTAGCTCAAGTTTTTGGGAGATCTGCTGAGGATACTATACTTGAATTGCTTAATAATAGTGAATTTTTGAGAATCAAAATAAGGAAGAAAAACAGGAAGAAAGTGAGGAATGTGAGGAATAAAATGGAGAGTATGAAGGCCAATCTGACAAGGAGGTTTACCTCTGTCAAATCACCACTGAAGAGGATGCATTGGAAAGTGAAAGCGTTCAAGGGGACGAAATCTATAAGTAAGATCATATTTGACTGAAGACATTAAACTTAGCGCTTGTTGGAAGGCAACACAATTTCGTTGAATCTTTTGAAGTTTTGAGCTAACATGTGTACCATTGCGAGTCCAAAGGTCTGTTCATTTCAGGTTTGGGGAACATCTTAACACATCTTCTCACTTGTGCTGCAAATCTAGTAAACTCGATCCGTTCTCTTTACTTTTATTTTTATTAAAACATTGAGGACAATGTTTGATTTAGGTTTGGGGTGTGAGTATAATTTAAAATTGTTGAAATAATGCGCGAATATGTCAGTTTGTAGATTAATCCTATACTTTGAATATTATCTTGTGCAAATTGATTATAAATTAGAAAAACATGAGGTGAATATTTATGAATTGAAGAAATAAATTATAACCCGACAAAGTAAAAAATTTAAATAAGAGTTTATTTTTCTGATTAATGTACACATGACCCCATTTTTTTGCTTCATTTTTTATAGATAAAGAGATTATCTTAATTGTTTTTTAACAATATGCGAGTTTAAAAGATTTGTACGATTAATTGCATTTGATAAAGAGGCTATAAGATGAAAAACATAAAGAGGATATAAGATGAAAACAAAGTTCTAATTTTAAAAAAAATTGACTTAAAAAAATTGACTTCAAGACAATAAAAGGGGCAAATGTGTGTGGATATTCTCTTATTTTCACTCCCGTCAAGCAAGTGTTATCCTGAGGTTAAAAGTCCTTATGATTCCGATAGAGGTGAAAATCTCGGCCTCTGGTACTAGGACATTGTTGGTTAAAAGTACGGATGGTTCCAATGGGAGTTACCGGTTCAGAAAAGTATGGTACTTTGAATCAAATAATAATAGAACAATGCATGAATTAAAGTAGCCTCTGAGCCAATATACAATTTAATTAAACAATGATTTTGAATAAACTGTTGTATGAGTGTGTTTGATTAAAATCTCTTAATTATGAATGACGTGCATGAAATAATTGAGTTAAAGTATCAAAAATCAAAATTTTACTTCTACTTTAAATTTTTGAAAAATTGGGGAATATCAGACTTCTAGAAATTCATATTATTTCTCTTGGGTGATCTATATTTTATACTAACATTTAAGTGAGGTAATATGATTCATTAGGATTTAATTTGCAAATTGAACAAATAACACAATCTGATGTATGTGGTAGCATCACTGCAAACCCTCATAAGACTATAACTCATCCTGAAGAGTAACTTGGAGGTTTAAAGTGTTATTACATACACTTAATGCAATCGTATTCCCTACGAAAGTGACAGTAAGTAAAAATGTAAAAAAATGAAATAAAATAAAAGAGAGTTTCAAAATTTTGCTTGGGGACAAGCAATCGAAGATTTCCTACTATTTAATACTCTTATTGAATGATTTTATGAATTAAATTATAAAGAAGCAATCATATGTTAAACTTTATGATTTGCAGGCTTTTCAAATACATAGCAGCCCAAGGGATAAGAAACCAAGCTCAAGACAAGGGACAAAGTTCAAAATCTCGTTGAGACAAATTAATGAATAGTTGGCGGACACGCAACAACCCCAGCTATCTTAATTTCAAATCAAAATCCAAATCTCGATCTTAGCCACAAGTTACCAATAAATCAAAACTAATTTCAGATCAAAATTCAAATTAACAACCAACCCATGGATCTGGATAAACTCAAATAACAGAAAAAGAAGAAGATTTGCAAGAGATAAGAAAGAATAAGTGAGAACAACAAACCTCATTGAAAAATTCAGTTGATACCTAGAGTTCGGATAAGGTATTGGAGATCGCAACAAACTAAAAGTGGCAGCATGCTATAAAAGGATCGATAGTGTAGAGAAGATCATCCAAGATTTCTGAGATCATCTCTGTTAATTTCTGCTAAGAAGAAGAGGCTAAGGCTGCATAGGAGAAGAAGAAGCTGCACACAGAGTCATCAGGTTATATCTTTTTCTTTCTTTTTGTATTCTCATCTTTATAGCGACTTAATTATATTTTAATAAAGATGATGATTTTCTTTAACATGAGCAGCTAAATTTATATTTTTGAGTTTGACAATATCTTCGTGAAGTGGCTACGATTAATTTTTATTTTTTATGGATAGATCTATGCACTGATATTTTATTCATGTGTTTTAATCCAAGATAGATTATACCTCCTAAGATTTATTCAGGAGATAGTCTATACCTGAGAATAAATCTTCGCGTTAATTTTAGCTATTGTTTTATTATCAATCGAGATACTTTATGCCACTAGTACTTTTGGAGTATGATGAGTAGATAGAGTATGCCTAGATGAGCTGCATGATTAAGAATTTCATGTCAGGGAACTTAAATGAATTTTAACTCAAGAATCGTTAAAATTGTGATCTCTTCAAAGATTGAATATTTACTTAAGGCGTGTTTGTTTCGCCGCAAAATGCCGCAAAACGCAAGTCGTAAAACTTCTTTTTCATTTTCCGTTGTTTGTTTCGTTGAAAAACAAGTTGCAAAATGCAACTCTTCTTTTCCCACTTGCAGTTGCTACAGTTAAATTTGTGGTTATATAAATCGCACTTTTACACTCATATTTTCCCACTTGCATTTGCTACAGTTAATTTTGTGGTCATGTAACTCTTACTTGTAGTACACTTACAGTTCAAAACAGTTACTTGATAATCAATATATAATTAATTTATTAAATATTTAATATTTTAAATAGTGTTCAATTCAATTTCTTATTTAATTATTTAATTATTTTATATTTTTAATCTTAATTTTTTTATTGTTTTTAATATTGTTTTAATATTTAATATTTACTATTTTAATTTAATATTTTATTTAATACTTTATTATTTTATTAATACTTATTCCACTTTTTATTATTTTATTTAGAGTTAATATTTTATTAATATAACAATATTACTTTACTATATATTTAATTATTTATTTTTTAATATAAAAAATTACTTTAGTAATATCATAATATATTTTATTATTATATTAATATTTTTATTATGTTAATATTGTAATAATAATTCAGTAATAATTACTATAATGATAATTTATTATTAAATTATAATTATATTTTACTTTGTTAATTTTATATTTCTATAATATTACAATAATATTATAATAAATTTATATTATAATATTTTCAAGTATTTTTAATATTATAATATTATAACTATATTTTATTATTTTTGTAAGATTTTTTAATATTTATATTTTATTAGTATTCTTAAAATTTTATTAATGTTCTTTAGATTTTCTTAAAATTTTATATTATTTATTTAGTTAATATTTTAGTAATATTTTACTATTTATACTAATATTTTATTATTTTATTGTTATAAATAAAATATTAAGATTATTAATTTTTTATCTCAAATTTATTAATACAATTTAATTGTAATAGTAGATTTAATTTAATAGTATTTATAATACTTAAATCACTGCTACAGTTAATTTTGTGGTCAACTTTTTCACTTACACTTTTACATTATCAACCAAACACCGTAAAACACAATATACTTTACCATTTACACTTTCACTTTATCAACCAAATACCGTAAAACACAATAACTTTTCCATTTACACTTCACTTTATCAACCAAACACCGTAAAACACAATATATTTCTCTGCTACAGTTCATTTTTTCCATTCTCATTTTTACGACTTGCGACTTGCGACGTTTTGCAACGAAACAAACAGGCCCTTAGATTGAACTAGAATGAAACTTTTTACATGTTTACTTAATAAAAAATATATAAAAAAATATTTTTCATCTTCTTTAATTAAGAATTTCAACAGTAATCTATATGTGGATTTAACTTAAACTCACTACTTTACTCGCTTTAATAGTTTAGGTTCAATTGTGAATTTGCATAGATTTGCAGATTTAATAACTGTTTTCAACCAATCACATATACATGGTAAACATGTAATACATGATGCACAAATAGATACAAGATAAAAATATATTATTGCTATGTGTGTATATAATACACACACAATAATAATTAATTATACTAATTTGTGTGCCTTAATGGTCATTATCTATAGCATGAATTTTTAAGGATATGACAATTAAAAGAAACATCCTCTGAAATGTTGGAATATTTTCGAATCATAAAATCAATAACCATGTGAATGATCCTTATTAAGAAATTAGACAAGTTATATACTCAATGCATGTACCAGTAATAAGACCGTAAATTTTTCATTCAAAATTAGACTATTTTTTTTTGCTTTACTTTTGTAGCCATGGTTATATCAAGGATTCGTCTTGGATACATACAAATTTTAGTATATGTTAGAGGAGTATCCGACATGTATCGGTTAAGTATCGATAAGTATCAGAGTGTTCAAGTATCGGAAAAGTATCTGACACGGTACGTCTCCTTCGACGAAGTATCCGTGCTACATAGTCTAATATAAAGGACTGTGGCCTTGTGGCCTTGCAACCATTACAGATTGTTGCAATTGTCATGTATTCTTCTGTACTTTTGAGCATGATAAAGAATGAGAAGAAAGATAGTCTTTTTGGGTATATGATATCTGTGTAAGAGAATAATTAAGAGTAAAAGATAGCAAACAATTTAAACATTAAAACAGTTATATGGAATTGATATTCTAAATAGCAGTAACACAAGTATTACCTTAATGTGCACCACTTCATTATCCTCAAGAGCCATGTAGTTTTTAGTATGTTCCACAATGGCACACAAGTCACTGGAAAAGAAGAGTTCCTTGGCTGATCATTGTTTGTGAGGGATTTAACATCATGAAATAATGCCCCGCGGCTTCTATCACCAGTTTAGTCCTGAAAACATAGATAATTAACATTAGCAATGCTACTTCCAAGTCAATGTACTGATGAATTAAATTGGAAAGTGCAGAAAGTGATATTCTATCAAAAACAAACATAGAAAATGATGCTAAAATATTTTCAAAGTGCTGAATTCTGTCACTCTCATGAAACAGATAAACTTCATCAGAAATCTTCAAATAAAAAAGTTGATAATTTGTCTAGTAAAAAAGCATATTATTCCAACTTCTGGGAGGCAACGGGGGAAAATAGATACCCGGTACAAAATAGAATGATTTCAATTAATTGTTTGAGGCTCTCACACAGCATTGATAAGTCTGTATGAAAACCATTAGTTATATATGTGAAGAGTGAACAGTAGAAAATATGATTTGGTTGGGGTGTTAAACCTTCAGGTCATAGTTGACGAAAGAGATCACATAATTTTTCTTCTGTTTTCCATAAAAATCAAATTTTCAGAAGATTGACTGAAATGAACAATAACATGGCTGTATGTGTTCTATTTTTTTTTTTTAGCATATTGGAAAGCTAGCGCCCATGGACACTAAATCATCAAAAAAAAAAAAAGAGTATGCTGCTGTAGATTGCATCATTCATGCATTCTCACCATATGAGCTCTTAAACTAGTTCAAGAAGCATATGTAGCTGATATTGGCACTAGAGGTTTCTTCTACAATGTCTGAGAAAATATGTCAAATAAAGCATCAAAGCATACATGGCAGACATGGAATCTGTTTCTACAGCACCAGAAATATAATTTTACTTTTTTATACTACAAAATTAGACTACTAATCCAAAATATGTCCAGAGAAATCTTACACATAAACAAAATGGAGATCAAGACCAATTAATAATTGGCTTATTTATCAATTTGGATAGTCCACTGAAATATCTACATGAATATAAAGTCTTTAACATTTTTCATCACTAATAATTAAATAACCAATAAGGCAATAAAAAAGATTTTATCCCAAAATTTTGGGTCATGTAACTTTTTTCGTCATTTAGGTCCATTTAGGGCCATCTCCTCTAACAAATTAGAATTGTAATATAACAACATGCTAATAATTTATCACAGTAGAAACAAACAAATTTGGTCTGAAGCCTGATATTAAATTTTTTAATCCAACATATGGAATCCAGGTAAAGGGGTGTGGGTTGTGGATGTCGGTGTCCGAGTTTCAAGTCCTGGTTATGGCTTATGGAATTAAAAAAAATCCACTAAATATTATTAATCATGACAAAGGACTTGCTTAATCACTACATCCATCATGTGTTTTTTAGTACTTCCAGCATCCATACCATAAACAAAATCTGATTAGGGGGCAGCTCCTTGATTGATTTTAGTACTAGTAGTTTTAGAATAGCATCATAAATCCACATCATCTCAAAAAAGTATAAAGTGTCGTTATGGAGGCTCATGCAATGCATACTTCATTATTTAGACAACAGATGCAATATCAAAACAAAGAAACAGAATCTAAGAAATACACAATTGAAAAATATGCAAAAATAAAATCCAATAGAAAGTTCTCATCATAAAGGCCTTTTTTCATCAAAATGTTGTCAAACATGACTCAAAGTTGGTAAATCACAACTACGACGGGCAGAAAATCAAGCTTTTCCAACCTAGTTTCAGTCAACCTAACATCAATCCTCTATAGGAGTTGGTTCTGTACTCCTGGACACGGTAACTATGAGAACCAAAGGGCCATTGGAGCCTTCATGACCAATTTGTAGATAGGTAGACCTTCCTATTTGAATTGCATCATTGTCCTTTCTGCTATAATTACAGCTCATAAAAAAAGCTAATGGTGTACGTACGAAACTCCACCATTATCTCCTCAAACTCATAGCAAATCATCAAAAAGGAGTTTGTCAAGGAAGAAAGGTGTCATGTAATATGTGATACCATGAAATTTTCAAATCAAAGAGTAAAGAAATCTGCAGTAAGGGCATGCATAAAAGAAACTTGATTGACTGTTAACAAGCGAAGGGAGGGGAAATCATACACCTAAGGATACAAATGCTCAACAAACACCTGATGTGTTGGTTTACTGGAATAGGAATGGTATACACCATGGTAGACTTGAGGTAATAAATCATTAAAAGGGAGTAAACCGTGACTTGTTACAGCTGCTACAACATGCAAAAAAGCTTCATCTGAATCATAGATTTCATTAAATTGTGTAGAAAACAAATGACAAAAAGAAATGTGCAAATGTAACTAGAGCAGTCTTGATGTTGGCTAGAGTTTGTACTCAAGAAACAAGGCTAAAGTACCTGAATAGTAACTATAGATGTGAAGAATCCAAGACATAAGTTATGGTACCAAAGAGATGGTTATGTAAACCAAGCTCCTAGAATGAAAATGTTAGTGAATTCTAGAAATAGTTCACCACCATTTAGATGGATGCTTTAGTTGAAGCTCATACGGGATTGGAACACAAACAGACACACACGTACGTAACATGTGTGTGATGGTACTGATTGGTGCGCATATGATCACATAAGACTAAGCTGGATACATAAATAGATAACCTGACCATACCAGCCTAAAAGCCTATCAAAAAAAGAAGGTCCCAGACAAACTGGTTGGGGTTAAGATCAGCCACATAATCATACAATGAACTTCAATAGATCAGGGAGTAGTTAAAAAATTCCTTGACACCTAAAGTTTTAAGTTGAGTAGCAAATCCAAAAGAAAGAAATAACTGTATAATACATTATTTCTTAACTATGAAACTCCATTTATGTAAATTCCCCTCATCACTAGTTGTCAAATCATGATGCATATCACGTATCATTTTTCGTAGGTATTGTGCGTGTATCGTGTATCATAAGATATGTAAATTCATGCGCAATAATTACGCAATTAAGCGTATAACTACATTTATCACAAAAATATAGACAATTAAACATAAAAATAAGTAAACAAGGAAAAATGCTAATAATCTAAAAAGTACAAATCATATGAAATTCAAATGTATATAATTAGCATGTAAACAAGTCTCACTTTCAAATTCCAAGCCTAATTTAAGGTCATTAGTCGAAGTAGCACCACAAGATAAACTCGTAATTAATGTTTATAATTAGATTTTTATAATACAAATAAGTTTTTACTTTCTACTATTGAAGCAACATAAAACAGCAACAATAACACAATCTTAATAAAGCCCTAATCCCAATCATCAAATCACATACCCAATTAATTAAGTTAACTATTAAGAAATTAAATAATAGCTCATTACATCTAAGAGTTAAACAATTTATATGCCATATATCATGTTCTGGATCATTCTAACAGAATCATGTACTATGTTTTTCTTGAATGCATCTTGGCGGTCATGGAACAATTTGTTTGTTTGCTTTATGATAGTCTAATACAAGTCATAATTTTGCAACTTTCATGCAGCTTGAGGGTAGCATAGTTTTCTAATTTACTTAATGATAAATTGATAAGATTCATAATGTCTCAGGCTCCGTTCTTCTCCTTACTATGTGCAACAAAAATTATGAAATGTCTGTCTAAAAATGCAAATAAGTCCTTATCATGCAAATCCTACTTCAATTTTTTTTTCTAGATGTATAGTTGTCAGGTAACCAATTCAACAAAAAGGTTAAGCTTATGGGTCATAGCCAACAATGTACATCAAGCAATCCTAGCAATTAACACTCCCAGTAATGCTGGCCTTCACGGACATGTGAAAAGGCCTGGCCTGACGCAAAAAGATGATTAACTTTGAAAGGCAGGATAAATAGGGATAGTAGACATATCTTTACATTTCTAAAGATGACAGTTGTATCTAGGACCAACTGAAACATGATTTCTCTCATACCATGTCATATAACCACTTAAGTCAAAAGATTAATTAATGGGTTGTGGTCCAACACAAGCAATCTAGACACTTAACAATAGCAAAATCACAAAGGTGAACAATTTACTAGAAGATATATAGAAAATATCAGCTATTTTAATTAAATAGCCTGTGTTCTAATTTCCAAAATCATCAAGTTTGGTCACATCAACAATAATTATAGATCTATTGGACCCCAACCAAACCAGTAACATGTTTTCTATAATTTAACTTGTATGGTGGAAGATTAACCCCGATTCAAGCCTAAACAACTTGCGCATTTTCTTCTCTCATTATTATTGTGTCTACGGTTTTCTTCTAATTTATCATTGCTGAATGGAACTCAATATTTAATGATCATTATAACAGAAAGTGAAACAGGGATAAGTATTATCTGAAGAGATTGGTCAATTTTCTATCACTTTTATTTTTTGTTCTTGACTTCCTCTTCTACTGTAAGATGTACAAGTCAAAAAAGTTGTACCCATGATATCATTTTGATAATCTTCTTCTAATTATTATGATACGTGAAAAATCTCCAACATAAGAAGAATGTAACAAGTTCTTCTAGATTCAATAAAAGAACATTAGCATAATAGAAGTAAAAGAAAGGACTCAGTACTGAGGAAGAAATTATCAAAATGTTAAGCAAATAATCTGCAATATACGGGCTGTGCATAACAACTGCACAGTAAAGAAGAGCAATAAAGAAACACAAATTTGATGGGATGATAATGAAAAGTATTCTTGAAAGTTAGTGGCAATTACAAAGAAGATCGCTTAAGTTTATTAGTACACATGACTTTGGTGTCAAGAGTAGTGAGTGAAGCATATAAATATAGATCTGAACTTAGAAAGCTGAACTACATTTCCCAGAAGTTCAAGAAGCTATAAGGTCATCATATAAGAATAATTACAGATAATTAGTGGTTGAAGCTGAATAGAAGATATTGCTAAGACTTACTTTCAAACCGAGGATCAGTGTGCTACCACGCTTGCAGGCAACTAGCTCATCTGGATAATGTGGACTTTTAAAGATAAGTGCATATGCACCTTCAAGCTGCCGCATGACTTCAATAACAACTTGACTGAAGGTGACAGTTTGATCACCTTTTGACAGAATAGAGAAAGTAGTGAAGATATCAGCTACGCATAGTTCCACACAGGTTAATTTTTTATAATAAATGGAAGTCAAGAACAATAATGACAGTAGCATATTACAAGCCCTGATTAGACCATCGAGATAATTAACTATACATTTCATGCAGTTGCCTCTAGTTATATATGTGCATCGCAACCTCCAGTTGATTCAGTGCAATACATTGTGGCATCTAGACCTTAACATACAAATCAAACTGTTTCTCTGTTACAAAACATCTGGTCATCTATCCATCCATCCATCTACTTATTGATCTATTGACTAATCCATAACACAACTTGAACATACAAATGTCCTTGGGTCCTCAATTCTTATGGTCTTCTGCCAATTAATAACCACTTGGAACATGTAATGGCCTTGGTTCTTCAACATATGAGTCTTCTGACATTTCTAGCCTTCTTGACATCGATGGCAAGGTGATGTTTCCATTTATAAACTTAAATTAATATATCCGGCCTTTATTCAAGGTATCCTTTGAACACGGTGAATGCTGCTCTAAAAGTTACTTAGTAAGGGTTTTTCCAGACAAAGTTTGAGGTCAGTTGGAAAAGTTGTAAATTCTCATGTTGCTGCATGAATTTAAAAAGGTTGCAACAGCTGGGTATCCCTAAGAGTCTCTACAGTATGATTTGGATGTATAAGAACAAATATAAACCAAGTTGAAGGAACATATAATGATTGAGAACTTTAGCAGTGGGTTATATTTGAGGAAAATCCAACAATCCAGTATCAGTTATCATAGCACTATAGCATTGTGAATCTGTAATTTTACATGGTCACTAAATTAACAGTTGGATTCCATATTTAAAATAACGATAACGTTTTTCCTTTGTTATGTTAACATAGTTTATAATGTAATGTAGGATACACGATTTAATATTTATTTAACAAAAATAAATATATATACTATATTGAAGGAACAAATAACGATTGAGAACTTTAGCAGTGGGTTATATTGAGGAAAATCCAACAATCCAATATCAATTATCATAGCACTATAGCATTGTGAATCTGTAATTTTACATGGTCACTAATATAATAGTTGGATTCCATGTTTAAAATAACGATAACGTTTTTTCTTTGTTATGTTAAACATAGTTTATAACGTAATGTAGGTTACACGATTTAATATCTATTTAATAAAAATAAATATATATACTATATTGAAGGAACATATAACGATGAGAACTTTAGCAGTGGTTATATATGAGGAAAATCTAACAATCCAATATCAGTTATCATAGTACTATAGCATTGCGAATCTGTAATTTTACATGGTCACTAAATTAACAGTTGGATTCCATGTTTAAAATAACGATAACATTTTTCCTTTGTTATGTTAACATAGTTTATAACGTAATGTAGGTTACACGATTTAATATTTATTTAATAAAATAAATATATATACTATATTTAAGAAATTTTATAAATAGAAAAATAATTTTAAAAAAAATCTTTAAAAAAATATCAAAACAATATAACAAATTTAGCAAGCCTCATAATAATTTTTAGCAAGTATCACAATAATTTTTCACATTCACAAGTTATAATAAGTTCGCAAACATAACAAATTTCATAATAAGTTCGCAAACATAACAATTAAATACGCAAACATAAGTCATAGTCATACCAAATAAAGTAGTCATAATATCCTGAAATTAAATCATACCCTAATCTCATCTATTATGACTAAATTATCCTCCTCCAAGATATACTCAACATCCTTCAGATCGATATCACCCGAGTCTCATCCACAACATCAACAACGGATCTTTTTCTTTCTCCACAGAAGTATCGACCTTTTGTCTCTTTTCTCTAGACTCATTATCAATCGCAATGCTAGTAATTTCATAACTAAGTACAGTGACATCTAGAAAATCTATATCATCCTCAAATTTTTTCCCTTGCCTAATCTAGCCATGCAAGATCATCCGTAAGACAAGGCCCTACAAGCCATTCATCCTCGCTAGCTCTATTGCACGGACAAGAAAATATTGAAATGGACACGATATCCGGACACGTGACGAATTCTTAAAATATACATGACACGTGTGTCTGACACGCGTATCAGACCTTTCAGACACCTTTCAGACACGACACGGCTCCATGATAAGAGTATCCGTGATACATAGCTCGCTAGCCGGCTCCACTATCAAAATCAGATCAATATGCAATCACCTCCTCTGAATTTCCTCTCTCGAAGCTTGATGTTGTACATAATATAAACGAGGGATTGTAGACGTAGTTGCTCCAAACATCTTTTATTTGAATGGACCTTCAACAAACAAGTGTATTTATTAAAAATCATTTATTATTTATTAAGTTTGAAAGTTGTAACTTATTTTACTTGCTCAAAAGTGATCCAGTTGTATTCACATCCGGAAGCACTAGTAGTAAGAGAGAATCTGAATTGCGAACTTTTGAAGTGTAGGAACTTCATCTCCAAATCTCTCCCACCAGGCAGCTAAAGAGATTTAGCGTTAGACAATTAGAAAATGACATGACTAAACAACGAATCATAAATACTCACTAAATTATACCTGAACTACGAACCTTTAAGGTCATTTGAGCTAACTAGGTGTCAAAATTTTCAAGCTTCTGTTTATAACTATCCAACTCCACATAAGCTTGTGAATACTCACGAATATCAGAGATTATGCACTGCATGCACTCGCGAAGGCCTCATCTCACCTAGGCATCGTTGCTAAAATTCTCGCTATAGAAACATTTTGGATTTAGAAAGTACGTTGTCACATGAAAAGGCCTATGCAATACCCGTCCACCTTTGATTAATCAAATTCCAGTAAGGTGTATACTTCCTCTTACTGCCACCACACACATCTCGTATCTTCTTCGCAGTATCAAGCATATCATAAAGAAAAGGCGTAGATGGTCTCACATCCGAATCCACCTCTCGTAGCACATACACGAGTGGAAGTGTGGTGCTAAAGCACCGCTCTATTTGCCTTTAATCCATTTAGTTTTTTCCCAAGTGCTCCTATTGAATTCTTCGGATGCAAACATCTTTCTCAAAGGTTATCTTAATTGATCAACTTTAATAAAAAAATCAACAATGATTGTATATGAACTGGGCTATACCCTTTGTCATCTCAAGATTCTCTCTGTCTTCAAGTATCAAGTTAATGTAATGAGCAATGAAAGAAGTCCAATAAGGACATTCTCTTGTATTCATAAGTCTTGCACTCGTAATCACATAAGATGCGCGATTGTCGATAATCACTTGAATAAAATGCTCCCTACCAATCTCTGCAACCACATTATCAAGTTGCTCCCACAAGAAAGCTCCAGTCTTGATCAATTCTGACGCATCAATGGACCTATAAAAGAAAGTCTCCTCGGGTGAATTCACAAGAAAGTTTATTAAGCTCCTACTCTTCCTATCTGTCCCATCCACCTGATATAACCGTGCATTCATATTCCTTCTAAGCCGATATGTGTGTCGCCTTGATCTTATCTATATCCTCTACCTCGGTCTTAAAGACCTGTGTCCTTATCTCATAAGGGATGGTTGCTCAAGCCTATCCAAAACAATCCGACCTCTTCTATCATCTTCTTCCAATAAGGAGTTTGAATGATGTTAAATGAAAGCCCAAGTGCAAAGATACATCTCGCAATTTTTCTTAAACATTTTTTACTTCCTCCTTATAGGAGCTCTCAAGTGTCAATTGACGAGCTTCAAGATAGATAAATTTGTTCATAAGGCCAAGAGTGAAGGGCTGAAAATTGCTTTTAGTGGTGCTTTCCAATTCTTAGCTTACCACATCGTCCTGTGGTTTTCCCATCCTCTCAATTCACGGACTAGTGACTCTTCTTCTTTTCCAATTCTGTGGCCAACAATATATCTTTGCAAACTAGCTTCACATTAGTCGGGGCTTGCGCGCAAATCTTAACGCCTTTTCAAGTACCGGCCAAATGATGTTTTAAGCCTAGTGATTCTAAAAGTTATTTTATACTTGCAAAATTGCAAAAAAAAAATATTGGGAGGATCACCGATTATATGATCCGCATATTCATGTGTCGGATCTGAACTTTTAGCCATGCTATTCAATCTACACAAACAATAATTGTAAATTGAATTATAAGAAGCATGATAATTGATTATTTCCATGCTATTTTTAACCATGATAATTCAATTAAAATAAGCATGATAGTTGAATTATAACA